>OVAP01003884.1:0-15662 GCA_900406295.1 Aurinia saxatilis
GTTATATCAAAGGGACTATAGGCCAGGGTTTGTTTCAATAAACACAATCTGGTACTTCAATCCTTTGCTAATTTTGATTGGGTTCCTGCTCAGACACACGACGTTCTACATCAAGATACTGCATGTTTCTTGGTAACTCAATTATTTCATGGAAATCTAAAAAACATGACACTGCTTCACAATCTTCTGCAGAATCAGAATATTGTGCCATGGCATATGTTGTTTGAGAAGTGGTCTGACTAGTATATTTACTCATTAAGTTACAGGTTCATCGCTCAAAACTTGTTGTCCTTTACTGTGACTCCAGTGCATATTGCTAACAATCCGGTTTTCCACAAATGCACAAAGCATATAGACATTGTCATATTGTTCGTGATCGCATATCTAGTGCCCTTATAAGACACTTCATGTTTGTATTGAACGCCGGATTGCAGATTTGTTCACTAAACCTTTATTTCTCCGAAACAGTACAAGACTTTATTTGGTAAGATGGCTCTATCATCCATGTTTTTCTCTTTCTCATTTTGAGGAAGAATATTAGTATATTGGTTAATTTCGATATTGTATTTAAGTTTCCGGTTTATGTAAACCAATGCATTGTATATATATTGTAATGTACAATGTAAAATCCCGTTCATTGAATGAGATAGAAACCTTCCCTTCCCAGTCACGCAGAACCCATGCGACGCCAGCTAGTTGCTTAACGGCACTCCACGAGAACCCGATGTTACATTTCAGGTGACCACGCTCTAAAGGCAGCCAAATCTTAGGGGAAGCGGACCGAATCAGTTTGCTTTCCGTATCAGATTGTTGTGCCTGTATCCATTGCTTGGTTTCCTCGAATGCTTTCTCCACTATCTGTTCCGCTGTCTATCGAACAGTTTCAAAGAGAGCTTTGTTCCTGTTTTTCCAGAGATACCACGCAATCCAGGGAGAGGCCAGTCTAACCTCTTCAGGTAATACCATTGAGTCTTCTATGTGAGCTAGGTGCATGATATTATCATGAACAGAGCCATTGAAACCATCGCGAGGGATTGGGACATGCGAAAGAGCCCACATTAACCTTGCAAAAGGGCATTCAAAAATGATATGATTCACTGTTTCCGTCTCACAATCACAAATAAGGCATCCATCTAGATTTCTCAGTCCCTGGGTTCTCAGCCTATCCGAGACAGCGACTGCCCCTTGTGCTGCTTTCCATAAAAAAGTTCTGATCTTAGGCATTGTTTTGAACTTCCAGCATCGCAATAGTACAGGATTTAGAGATGCCTGAGCCTCAACAATATGATAGAGTTGTTTCTTTTGGAGACGGTGTATCAGGTTATACCCGGAAGCCACAGTGTACATTCCTGTTTTAGTGTCTGCCCAACAATGAGAGTCCGAGAGAAGAGGGGATGGTTTCATCCTGCATATGGTATGCACGTCCTCCAGATAGAAGAGGTTTTGTAGTTGTGCAAAGTCCCAGCTCGTCTTATCCGGCATCATCAGTTGTCCCACCTTTAAGGCCATATCTCTGTGAGGGAGTCTAGAAACAGGGGTGCGCGAGCCATTGTTAAACAGCCAAGGATCCTTCCAGACCAGTGTTGATACTCCGTTACCAATAACTAATAAGTTTGTCTTTTTGGACTGAATAAGACCTTACACTACAATGTATCGCTGTAGTAATAAGNGATTCGCCGTTGCCAATAACCCTTTTTAAGCCTTGGATCAATAAGTCTTTCACATAACGGAGGCTTCTCCATCCATATGAAGGGTTCGTTCCTGAAGGGCTACAGAGAATGTCCGAGTCTTTGTAGTAACGACTCTTCATGAACCTCGCAAACAGGCTTCCAGGGTCTTGGTAAAGTCTCCAGACTTGTTTTGCGAGTAAGGCTTGATTAAAGAGGCGCAAGTCTCGGAAACCTATACCCCCGCTGGCCTTTGGCATAGATAATCGTTCAGCTCCAACCCAGTCAATCTTGTGGTGAAGCTCCTGATTATCCCACCAATAATTCATCATCGCACTCGTGAGCTTTGTGCATGTTTCCATTGGTAGTTTAAAGACAGACATAGCATAAACCGGGTAAGCCAGAGCAACAGATTTCAGAAGAACCTCTTTCGCGCCATGGGATAATGATCGAGAGTACCAACTGGATAGGTGTTTGATGCAATTTTCTTTAACATATCCCAGAAGATCCCTTTTAGAGCCACTCAGGCATTCCGGGAGGCCTAGATATATACCTGTTCCCCCTTCATTCGATATCCCCGTCAAGGCTTTGATAAGGTGTTTCACTTCGACACTGATCTTAGAGCCAAAAGTAAGAGCTGACTTTTGTACATTCACCTTCTGCCCGGATATCAATTCATACTTTGTTAGGCACGCAAGCAGACTGCTACACTCCTCGATTGTTGCTTTGCATATGAAAAGAGAGTCATCCGCGAACAGAAGGTGATTTATCGATGGTCCCAGGTGGCCAAAACTAATCCCCGTGAATCGTGACTCTTGTTCTGCTCTATTTAATAAGTGGACTAAAGCTTCCGTGCATATAACAAAGAGGAAGGGTGATAGGGGATCGCCTTGTCGTATCCCTCGTTCCGGTATCACTAAACCATGCGGATGTCCATTTATCAGGACCGAGAAGGAAGCCGAGCATACGCAGGCCATAATCCAGTCAATCCACTTCCTATCAAACCCCAGCTTAACCATAATACCTTTGAGAAAAGACCATTCAACACGGTCATATGCTTTGGACATGTCTGATTTGAAAGCTAGAAATTCTCCCGCTATCTCCGCGTCAGAAGACAAACTGTGCACAATCTCATGGGCAATGTAGATATTATCAAAGATTAATCTACCAGAGACAAATGCAGATTGCGTTGGGGAAATGATCTCAGGTAAGAAGACCTTTAGTCGATTAACAAGCACCTTCGAGACTATCTTATACAAGACCGAGCATAGAGATATCGGTCTAAAGTCTGTCATATACTTGGGAGCTTTGTTCTTTGGGATTAGAGCAAGATGTGTTCTGCCCCACTCTTCTGGCATCTGATTTGTTGCAAAGAAATTCCGAACCTCAGTGTTGATTTGATCTTTGACAGTTTGCCAATATTTCTTGAAGAAATACCCTGTAAACCCATCTGGACCCGGTGAACTCTCACTTTGAATAGAGAAAGCTGCATCTTTGATCTCTTCATCTGTGACTGGTCGTGTCAAGGCGTCGTTCATCGCCCCTGTGACCCGTGATTGAAAGGCAAATAGAGTATCCTCCACTGATTTTGGATTAGAGCTTCGAAAGAGCTCATTGAAGTATTCACACGCTATCTGGCCTTTCTCCTTGTCCTTAAAGCGTTCAATACCATTTTCGTCCATCAGCGAGCTAATAGCATTCTTTGCCCGTGATGCTTTGACCGAAGCATGGAAAAAGGAGGTATTCTTATCACCTTCTCTTAACCAGTTGGCTCTGCTTTTCTGTTTCCAGAAGACCTCTTCTTCCCGGTAAGCCTTTGTTAAATCTCGTTTGAGCTCTCTGATAAAGTCTTCATTAGGTTTAAGTTTTGAGTCCTCACATTCCAGACGCCCTCTCAAGTCTTGTATTTGCATTGCAGAGTTCCTTTTGTTTGCCCTCTTCCACTTACTTATACTTTTCCGACAATTTGAGAGCCTTGCAATTACTGACGCATGGTTCCCCTGTCTGTCTACTCCAGCCCAGCTGGATTGAATTATGGTTTCGAAACCTGAATCCTCTGCTATTCTTCTATCAAACCGAAATTGTCCTCTGAATAGTTCTTGGTCCTTTGTGAACTTAATCAAGACAGGACGATGGTTTGATCCGTACCTCTCAAGGAACCACTGGTGAGCATTAGGAAAGAGGTTATGCCAAGCAATGTTTCCAAATCCTCTGGCTAGCTTACTATAGATCCAACCTCCCTGACGCTTCCCTTTCCAAGTGTATGGGTTCCCTGAACTATGTAACTCAACCATACCACATATATCAAGCATGGTTTGGAAATTGCGAAAAGACTCCAAACGTCTCACAGTTCCTCCCATCTTTTCATCATTCCCTAATATTTCGTTGAAGTCACCGATCATACACCATGGCTCCTTCCTTGTGACTCCAATCCTTGATAATCTCTCCCAAACTAAGTGTCTAAACTCCAACACCGGATGCCCATACACACATGATAGACACCAAGTATAGTTTCCTTGCTTCACTCTCATATCGATGACATTTTTATCTTCCTGAAAGAACTCTATCTCAATGTGTTCTTTCCAAAAGATTGCCAAACCGCCACTAAGGCCTTGCGGTTCAACCGTACGCATATTCTTGTAACCCAACCAACCATGAATACCAAGTAAAAAATGAAGTGAATTTTTTGTTTCCATGAGGAATAGTATATCCGGAAAATGCTCTTTACGCATCTCCGAAAGTCGTCGAATTGTCTCAGGATTCCCCAACCCTTGACAATTCCAGCTTAAAACACCTATTGATTCTGTTGCAGGTCAACTTGACCCGCAATCTTTTGCTCCTTGAGACTTTTTTGGTGTGCCATTAGATCGTCAGTGGCCTTCCGTTTGTTACCCTCTACTTCTTTCCCTTTCTTGATCCTCATTCGCTCTGCTTCGGTGTCGCCCCCAGGGTTACGTCCTTTGCTACCTCTGCCTCCTATCCCACCACGAGTAGCGCCACGAGATCCAGCCGCTTCACGTGGCACGCCTCTTTTCCTATATGTCCCTCGTCTGCCTGGTATCCGGGAAGAACTCGCTTCACCTGTACCCACCGTTGTCTTAGCGCTTCTCCTACCCCGAGATGCACTCACTGCGTCCGAGACCACTGCAACTTCAATGAGACCACCTTCGGTTGTAGGGGACTCTCCATGGGATCTGTTACGTGCACGAGGTTGTTGTATCTCCACCAGCTGTGTATTTGCCTGCTCGCTTCCTAATTCTAGGCCCATTGTCTCTTGTCCCTCCCGTTGCAGTGCTAGCTTCTGAGATAGTGAGCCAGTACTGAGCTCTGTTACTTGTTTCTGAATTCGAAGAATCCGAGAAAATTTTTCCACTGAGTCTTCAATCATGAGGTAGGTTCTCATCAAATCGAGGTTCTCTTTCGAGATTCTAGGCTGTTGCGTTTCAGGATCCCAACCTACCTGTTCTTCCGTGAGGACACCAAACAGAGGATCTTTGGATGTGATGATAAGCTGGTTATCGTGGGTACCACTAGTTTCTTCCTGCGACTGTACTTGTTGACTAGATAGCGTATGAATGGCCCTTCATAACCAAGGGCATTGTGCTTTGTTATGTGTAAGCCTCTTGCATGCAAAACATCGGAGTTTAACTCTTTCATACTCCACACGGACCTTCCCTTGTTTTCCATTGTCCAGCAAGATTGGTTTTGTGTTCCGTAGAGGTTTCTGGATATCAAAGAGAATCCGTGCACGTGCAAAACCTCTGGCCCCCGACGTCTTTGGATCAAAATCCACCTTTGTTGCCTGTCCAATCTCTCCTGCTATTTCCCATACAGATTCCTCAGATGAGTAATTCACCGGAAGGTCAAAAATTTTGATCCAGAGCGGTAGGATCTGGAGATAATCGTCAGGAGGCTCTTCTACCCATCGTTCCAAGACGATACTCCAGTCATCATGAAGCCAGGCTCCATCCGTTAGTACATGTACCATATCATCCTCCGATGTAAAAACAAACTGGAAGTCCGTCTTCGATAGAGCCACACCATATACTCTGTTTGCCAAACCCCATCGTCGTGGCATCTCTCGGAGTAGGCTTGTCATGTTCTGAGCATCGGGGTTCAGCAGTCGACAAATGAGGCTTCGTGTGTTTCTTTCTGTTGAGAGAAACTTCTTGTTGTTAGCCAGATTCACCGGTTTGTCCTCATCTTGGAGGGACATTGCCAAAAGAGCATCGTTAATGTAGTCCGACATGGCTTTCTAGCAATGGATCAGCACAAAGAAGGTTTAGGTGGGATCCAAAAGCCTAAGATCAAAGGCCTTGTAGGGTTCTTGCTGCACTGGGCGTGAGGCACTAGGGTTACCGCCGTACGCCAGGATACGCTGTCAAATTCCTGAAGTTGCCAAAAAAGGTCGAAGAAGATTGCTCAGAATTTCCAGGAATGTAAAGAAAAACGAACTTAAGGAAAGCTCGAATTCACCAAATGTGAAACTTCCTTAAAATCAAAACCAATGAGACCCTCTAAATGAATCGGAGGTGCCTAAGCCAAAAAATCGCTCCTAGAGCTCGATGCGACATATCAATCATTTATGAAGAACTAATTAGAGACTCAATTTGAAATAATTTTCTAAATTGTGTAAATTGCAAATGAATCATTATAAAGACTGGCCTCTAAGCTATCAATAACACTCAAGCTAAAAAGTAAAAAACCCAAAAACAAAAAACCAATTTTCAAGCTTGACCTCGGTATCAAACTATTTCAAAGGGCCGGATTAGGGAATATAGTGCATGCGCTGAGATTATCTGGAGTCCTATTAGGTGCTCTGTGACAGAAAGAGTTCATTTTTCTTTTTTGAATATTTTTCTCCAAAACTACAAATAAGGTATTTTGAAAAGATACATTTTCGTACCTAAATTAGTTTTTGTTTTCGTAACCAAAACTTTTTGAAGACATGGAATCAATGAGTTTAAAAGTATTTTTGTTCACTAAAAAATCCTCTTCATATATAAATAGGCCCAACATTTTATTTTTGTTTGCTTCGCAAATCCAAAATCTTGAACCGGCTTTGAATCTTCGAAAGCGTTTTGATCAGCTTGCTACTGGAGATTCTCACGCAGTAGCTGCTCCAACCAATTTGACTGTTAACCTTATAGCATAAAGTGTGACAAAATAAAAAAGAGGAAGATTTCTTATAAATTTGGCACTTGGAGGACATTGTTGAATCCATACATGACTTTATAGAAGCTCGTTTTTATTCATTTTGGTTTGTACTCCCTGCTGGGTTATCTAAATTTGTATCACTTTGGTTATTAGTTGTATAACTTGTGTCAGATGACAAAAAATATAATACGAAGTCGTCTTAAAACTGGTTGGAGCAGCTACTGCGTGAGAATTTCCAGCAGAGATATTTGGCCCATGTGTATAAAAGATATTCAGCCCTTTACTCCTTAAAGGATATGGATTTGGGCCATGAAGCTCTCAAATTTGCCAACAGCTCTCAGATTAATAAAAGGGAAGTAATAAATGACTTAAAACTTTTTCTTTTCTCTTATTTAATTAATCAGAAAAAACAAAAGCCACTAAGAGGAGAAAAAGTTAGTGTGTTTTTGTAGCTTTTCTAAAGATAAAAAGTGAATTATGTTGAGATCAAAGTTTAGGTCTCTAATTACTAAATGCCCATCACAAGTATCTTAAAAGCTTAAAAAACCTCCAAAAGCAGTGAGATAGAATTTAGCTTTTTACTCTCTCTTTTTTTTTCTTTTCTCCTCTGCTTTAAAAGGGTCACCCACTTTCTGCAATTCTTGTAAATAAATAAACTATATACTTTTCCTAAATCATGCTTAACTTTATCTTCCTTCCTGCTTTTGAGGATAAACTTTAGATTCCATGCATGAATTGATTAACATTTACACACATACGCATTTATTTAATATGCATTTATCTTATTCGCATATATATATATATATATATATATATATTATTGTGGATATTTTGTTGTATGTACATAATACACATGGGCGTTTCCTTCAAGTGGTATACATAATCATATAATGATATCATGTACACATTCAACAAAAAATCGTTGTACAATATATTTTTCATCTTAAGAATTGAAATATAGATGAAATTTGGTTAAGTAAATAAAATATTTCGCTGTATAATTGATATTATTACTCTTGTTTAATGATTGGTAGTCTCGAATGTATATTAGGAGGTTGAAATGTGAGAGGGGAAAAAATCGAATAATGGGTTTAGTAGAACTCTAAATACCAAATATTAAGCAATACAAATACATATATAACCTCCTAAGAAACATTGAATTTTAGTAACATGTGATATATTAGTAGAGGTTACAAATGATCAAAAACATCCAGTGTACAGTCCGATATTCAGGCACATGCATTACCAAAAAAAATTAGTATCTCAATCTAAAATATATTCATCATTTCCTAATCATTTCAAAATCATATATCTACTAGACTAATATATTTACTCAAAAAACAAGAGTAAAATACTTATAGGTTATTATGATGTTTTTTAAAATCTTAACAATTATAATTCTCTAAGTAAATGTAATACTCTTTTTTTATTTTTAGTAGAATAAATATATTTGGCAGGAAAATTATATAATACATGCATATTTAATTATTTATTGTTACTCAAGGTGACTTAAAATTTTGTAATGTACTAGCAAATTAAGAACCCTCTCATTTTCTGATAACAGAACAAAAAAAAAAAAACCCTCTCATTTAAGTTGAATAGTCCCATATGAGAAAAAAAAACTTATTTAATTTCCATTTTCTAAATATATAGGATTTTGAGTCTAAAGGTGTCTAAACATTATGCACACCATACTGGAAAAAAAGTTTAATCTCAATTTGTTGTGTCTCTAAATTTTATGCTTTAACAATTTCATCTAGGTTTAACTTGCAAATTTACATGTTCACATGCATCCAAATTTTACCACATATTGTAAATGTTTTTATTTTAAACATGTATTAACAATTAACTTTTTTTTTAAGTGGGTATAATGAGATATGAACAGTTTTCAGAAAACTCTACACAACATATCCAAAAGTGAACTATACACAACTTGCCTTGTTCCAAGTTTGTGAAAAGAGAAATTTACAAAAGTGATCTACACATATTCTAATCTCCGATTCAAGGAATGTACATAGAGCAATAATATCTAAAGCTTATGAGATTTAAAAGAATAATTAGACTCGGAAAGACAAAAGAGAAAGCAGTTTAAGATTCTAAGGTAGTGGCTTCTTCCTTTCTCTCGGGAAAAAAGAAAAGAAAAGATGAAATGTAACAGAGAGGCAATAAAGTTTGTGGAGATCTTTAATATCAATCAAGCTGTCTTGGATTCTAAAGGAAACAATGACCAAATTTGTATACTTTATGCTTAGACTGATTAAGGGTTAACTATTGCTTGTCTGGTTTATATTATCCATACTTTATGCTTAAATGGTGTTTGGTTGAAGAAACAACTAAAAACAAGATTTGTCAAATCAATGTAATATCTTTATCTTATGACTAAATGATCAAAACAATTAAAAGAGGAAATTGCAAAGTTAATAAGTAAACTCATTCTTTTGTATTGACAAAGAAGGAACCCTATCAATTATTTTGATATAAAAATAAAAATAGACACCATTTATTATGAAACGAATGAATCATTATAAATAACTGTCATAATTAACCACACATATTTGTAAAAAGAGAGCAAGAATAAAATGGTTATGATAGATGTAATTGGATATTAGGTAATTAACAGATTGTTGCATTGCATGTTGTTTCTTCTAACTTAAGTGTTCTTGCTTCAAGATTAAGTCTAGTTTATATCTTCTTTTTGTTACAACTTAGAAGGAAAGCTAATATTTTATATACATCAATGTTCATCCGACTTTAGGTTTGAGAGATTCAGATTTTAATTTGTGGATAACCCTCTATCATAACAATATTTTTGTAATATAGGGATTTTAAAACCGTGGATCAAATTGACTTTTTTGGTAACCAAAAAATGTATTTTATGTTTATAATCTTTTTCTGTCTACGGACCAAAATGATGATTTGTTTTTAAATATCCATCTTAATCCATTCAAGAACTTTACTATGCAACTTGCATGACAAACGATTGAACATTAAAGAGGAAAACTTGTTTGCAACAAAAAAAACTATGCATGCACGAAGCTGTCAAATTTCATGAAACTTAAGAGATGTTAGATCACAAGAGAAACAGAAGAACGATACAAAACTTAAGTAACTTTAATTTAGAGCGCTCTTGATTAAGTAACAGCTAAAATTTATTCTTTCAAAAAAAAAAAAAAAAAAAAAAGTTTGTATAAACCGAATAAAACTAAAATATACTCCTGCCATTCAATTCTTTACGGCGGATCCTATGTAACAGTTCAGCAACGTGAATCAAATGGTAAAACTATTTTCTAAAAATAGTTAACAAAGTAAAATTTGATGTATATTTCTCAGGGAAAAGACAAACCTTATGTATCAACAAATTCATTTTATAACTCTTTTGAAAATTCCGTTAGTTCAGTCCAAAATGATGTTATGTGTAACATTTTTCTTCTCTTTTTTTTTCTCCAGTCATTTTTCCGTGAGATAAATTATCATTTACGACCATAACATGATAATTTTACATGAAGAGAAAAAAGGATAAAAGAAAAATCTCAAGTTTCTCCGACCCCATATCTTCTAGAAAGATATCCTAAGCCAAAATAAAGAAAGAAAGAAAAAAATCTACAGCTACACGTTTAACCCATAGTATCGTCCCAATGAAAGAGAAAATAAGTAACGCATGACCATGACCATACTCATGTTCATAAACTGGAGCGCACGTAACATTATACATGCATGCTGATGCTGTTATTATGTTGATGAACACTTGAATTGAAACCTTGCATCCACAGCTTCGAGCAAGCCAATCTCATCACATGATTCTTCTGCACAAACGTCATCAGCAATAGAGAGGTTAAGATCTAGTGTGACACAAGTAGCAACGTTCTTGTCCTCAGATTGATCTGAACCGTCCGATTTCTGATTAACCGGAGGAGAACAAGCTCTTGATCTTGAAATGAATCTTTCACAGCTCAAGATCACAATGGCTTCTCTAAGAGAAGCTTCTTCGCCACTCGAATTACTGATTCTTCCTCTCTCGATCGCTCTTTTGAAGCCCACTTGAGACAAATAATCAGCTTGCTCTATATCTTCCACTAAAAACACTCTATTCGGATCAAACGACACAGCTTCACAGAATCTCTCTATGTAACTAAAGCTCTGTTCATCTCTTGACCTCTTGTTCCTCAAATCTTCCGCGCAATCCGATCTTGTCGATGCAAAACTGCTTAAACAAATCGAGACAAAGCTGTCTTGTGATCCGAAGACAAGTTTGGCCAACTCTCTAGCTATCTTCTCTTTAGACTCTACATCAAGACCTTGGAAGAACATCCATGTCTCCTCTTTTATATCTTCGTTTCCATTTATCTTCCTCGTTCTCGATCCTGATCTGCATTTCAAGACTGTTTTGGCTATCTCCGGGATGATATCTTTCTGCGACGGTACCTTGCTCTCCAAGGCATCGCATAGAGTTGCTAGGTTTTCATCATTCATCTCTTTAAACCTTGAAGCGGCATGTTCCACCTCCATTGCATCACTCGAAGAGGCTGCGGAGTTTATTGTCGAATTAGGATTCGAAGAGAAAACCTCTGTTTTCTGCTCGCTTTCATGTTCTGGAATGAACAGTCTTAAGTGGGATGTCTCGGGGATAAGAGAATGATGATGATGATGATACTTGTTTGTCTCGATCACGGGCCAGTCACCATTAGTTTGAAGATGATGTAGAGTACTCGAAGGTTGAATGGAACCCGAAAAGGAAGAAGTAGGTGAAGAGAGTGTGAGTGTTTTCAGAGAAGATGGTCTCTTGTGGATTGAATCACAGATTGCATTCCACTTCTTAACAAGTTCCTTTATAGAATCTGAATCCTGCCAAGTCCAAGAATCGAAACATATATAAAAAAAGAAGCAAAATGAGTAAGACATATATGAAAGTGTGAACTTGATTTGGGGTTTATTCAACTCACGGTGTGGCTATTTTGATTCTCCTTCTTGTACTGCTGAAGCCAAACAGGTAAAGCAGCAGTGGTTACATTGCTACTGCTGCATTGTAAAATCCGAGCTTCTGTCTCAAACTTGACCGAACATTCCTCGCAGACACTGAGCTGTTCCGCTAATGGCTGCATCCGCGGAGACACGCTCTGTGATCTCTTGACTTCAAGCTCACTGATTTGAAAACAAAATGATGATTATAATCAAGAAGTGTTAGAATTTGATTTAAAGCCTTATCTTGAAGTAACTTTTTCTTTAGAAAGGAAGAAGATAAAAATTATATAAAAATAATAATAACAAAAAGGTACAAAAAGATGCACGTTGTAACACCGTTCTTTTCAGACGATCACCAAATAAAGCAAAAACACTATAGGTAAAATTGTCCTTTTCGAAAAAAGAGACAAAAATAATTTAGAACATATCCAACCACAAAACCAAAAGCAAGACTTTTTTTTACCTCTCGGAGACGAGACCCAGACGAAGACTACTACTATTACTAGTCGCCGGAATAGTAAGAGTANCGAAGACTACTACTATTACTAGTCGCCGGAATAGTAAGAGTAGTGAGACACCAAAGAGACTCAAGCGAAGGTTGACCTGACTTGCATCTCACGTAAGTCTGCGAAGTCGCAAGACCCATTAACCAAAACCTCCCATGTTCTCCCATGACTAACCCACGAGCTAACTTCCCAATCTCCATGATCATATGTTCCACAACACAATAGCTGCTATTGTTCATGTTGTTATACACTGAAGATCCTCTGGTTCTAGACTCTACGAACCAATTTAGATCTCCGAGATTTAGAATCACTCCTTTTCCCACACAGCTTCTTACAAGTGTCTCCAACTCCTCTAGCTTACGTTCCACTTCTGCTCTACTCGGTTGTCCGAACGATGAGAAGGATAAAGTTATAAACTTTACGTCTTTTAAAGCTTCGGGCACGTCTTTTTTGTCAACTTTCTCCATCACTGTTCTCACAACTTTTTCAACAGTGTCTAAACATTCTCCCACGATCACGAAGTTCCTCCTCTTTTTGTCGACTAGACTGTTGATAACGTTCATGACATCCTCGTTACTTACCGGACTTAGTAACTTTCCTTCTTTGGGTTTACTCGAAGATGTTGTTTTGGAGCAAATCTCTAAAGAAACTGCTTGCTCGACCTTGGTCTTTACTTGAGGACTTGAGAAACCAGCTTCTCTCATCACTCTACTCACGCTTGGATCATCGAGGATGGAGATTATTAGCTGCTCCACTTCAATCTTGACCGCTAAAATCGGTTGCTGCTGGCTCTCGATGGATCCACGTCGCTGGTGAGCCTGTGCGCGTTTGAAAGCCGCACCGAGCGCGTTGGAGATAGAAGGGAAAGGAGAAGTTGGAACACCTAGCATAGGACTTCCCGCGGAAGTCGGGAGGCGGTTTAGAGCCACGTTGAAGCAGAGCTCGAGGGCTCTACATTGAAGAGGATGAGTGTGAGATTGTAGACAAGCTGTTCTCAGTAAACCCGTGGGAGCGGATAGCATGGTGCTAGCCACATGGAGAGGTGTGACCTGAGCATGTCCTCTCCTTCTAGCCAAACCCATGGCTTGCTTCACCACGTTTGCAGCCTCCGGCGTGAGGGCTTGCTCCACAGTGCAACCTCCAGCTCTCATGGTAACAGAACTTTCTAAAGGAACACAAGGTTGGGATATAGTACTAGAATAGAGAAGTGAGAGTTCTACAGTGAAGTCTTCAAGGGTCTTGGCCTGGTTCCATTAATCTTGAACAGCAAAAACACTCAAAGAAGAAGGATCTATCCACTGTTTCTATTTGGAAGGTGGGGCTAAGTCTTAAACCTAAGAGAAGAAAGAGAGAGATGAAGGGAAGTGGTGAAAAGAAAGAGGGAGAGAAAGAAAAGGGCTTTGGTCTTCAGATATATGAGGGAGGAGGAGGAGGAAATGTGTATGCTTTTCTTGTAAGAGAGGCAAAAATTTTGGGGGGTGTTTTTGAGGGGCCAAAGTGGATTTTGTAGTGCAAAGTGGAATGCATGTGATGACAAAGCAGTATCAAAAGGCAAAGGTAACTCAGCTTTGCCCTTATATTCTTTTCTTTCTCAAATTTCACAAAAAAGATAAATAAATAAAAGAAAAGATAGTAATGGGTACTGGAGCTAAGTGGGTCTCTCTCTTTTCTGCAAAGTGTATCACTTATTTAGAAAAGAACCTAATTAAAGATGCAAATCATCATTCATTTATATAATATTTGTATAATATATAATATCCCCAAGAACACTTGTAGAACATGTTTGGGATATAAACACTCGGTCCTTTTAGCACCTTGAAGCTACTACTAGCCAAGTCTCAACACTTTTTAAGACAAAAACAGTCTTAATCTAAATCCAGTCAAGTAAGCTAAACTCAAGATCACATGTAAGCAACGTACAACATAGGAGTCACACACAAACAAAAAACATGAAATAGACAGAATTTTGTAACAAACAAAAATGTATGGTTATAGCCAACTATGTGTCAAAAAAAATTCTATTAAAAACAAATTCTTAAGCAAACATAGTTTAATTAGAGCTAACATATAGTAATCAATACTATGTAAACGGAAATTATTGATAGAACAAAAAAGTGAAATCCCAAATTGTGTTCCAATATATAATCGCAAATCATTGAGTTAGTTTTTAATTTATAAATGTGTGGTAAAAGAAAAGAAAAAAAAAAAGATAATCACAAATCATCCGTCTGATTGATAAGTACTATGTATCCTGAAAAATGATATATACACATGGAATGATACTGAAAATCATATTTTAATTTCCTATCAAGCATAATCATTTTCACCATCTCGATTCTTAGGGACAGGAAACACAAAACAAAGAAGAATTACTGGTGTTTGAATGTTTAATAATTTTTGCATGGTATATAGAAACTCACCCACCTAAAATATCAAAACATTAAAAAAGCAAATCAAAACCATCTGACCCATCACAGAGACATTATGTATATATGCATCATTCGCTTTCCCTTTCGTTACTTTCATAAAAGTGTGTAGCTTTTGGACCATATATTTCATTTTAAAAAACGAGAGAAGAAGAAGAAATGAAGGTGTTTTGAACAAGAAAAAAAAAAGATTAAAAAGAAAGCCACAAGCTAGTCTCTTGGTGGGGACAGTCTTTTGATTGTATTTGCTATCAACACGACCAATCATTTTCATGTGCCTAGTGAAATCAAAGTTTTCAGATCAGTAACAGGAACTCACAATCAGAATAAATCAAGAAACACAAGATATACTTTTATTCATAGAAGCAGAACTGTGTGCAGTCATTATTTTATACTTGCAAACATAAGAGATAGGAAAAAGTTTGATTCTCGTACCACTAACCAACATCGCAAGCCATGCATAAATATATATCTTAACTTAATACTAGATATGATATATACGCACACAAAGCTAAAAACATGCAGATGCCTATCAAATCTTTTAGGAATCCATTAACAAGATACACAAATTCATTAGCTGTTCACTGAATGATTAAGGAATGGTCAAAATGATTCGTATGGACTATTCAAACATGAGATCATTGCAGTAATTGGTACAAGGAGCTTTACCTATTATACTTCTACTTTGACGAAAACATATCTCTATCTCACATGAAGCATGCCACTCACTGCATAGAAAGAAGAGAAAAATGCACCACCATTCAACTTGCCTAGGAATCTTCAACAAGATTTATACACTTTGATAAGAGAATCATATAACCTATATTCCCACTATAGATATGTATGTCCTAAAAGACTAATTAAATAGTGTTAAAAATTCATCTTTTGTTATGAAATTTTTTTGAAGAATATGGAATAAAATTTCAATAATCTCACAAGAAACAAGA
>OVAP01003885.1:0-15082 GCA_900406295.1 Aurinia saxatilis
CACTGTAATCATCATTTGATCAGAGCTTGAGTTATAGCATTAACTCTCTTCACGTGGATGTTATTGCCACCCCATTTCACAAATATAGTTGCAATCAAACTGTTTTGCTTTAGAGCATTTGCAATCTTTTGAGCTCCCTGAAACCATCGGAAATCATAAGATAGGAAACACAGCAAAATATTGGAGTAAAATTTTTGTCACTACGTGTACAATCGGTTACAGAATACGGACCAAGATCTTCGCCGTAGTTTTTGTCTTGTTCGAATTCGGGTTTCTCGATATTCTCCTTAATGGTGTAGTCAACTACGTCCTTGATCTTCAAGAGAGTATGATTCTCACTGGAATCTCTTCTTCTTCTTCTGGACATCACCAACATAACCATGGATTCTCAGCGAGAGATTACATAATCGATTTTGAGAAAGGGAGGATGAGGATAAGGATGAAAGTTTGTTTAGCGTTATATAATCGATTACCAGATCAAGTGTGGGTGAGGAAGAAGACAAAGACGTGGAAGAAGAAGGAGGAGGAGGAAGAGGATTGGGCGGTTTCATATTTCTCAACAGCCTTCTTGTAGTCTTCGCTCATAGTTGGGTAGTTCTTCGTCATCTTCGCTAAAATCTGGAACCAATACACACAAATATAAGCCGCCACAAGCAAATCTACGCACATATCATAACAAAAAAAAAACAGACATAATTCAACGAAATCCTAAATATACACATCCTTCAAACCCAAAATCTACCGCGAGTAAAACACAAGGATCCTGATGCTAGAGGCTACAATGAGCTAATGCCTTAAAAACGTTCATCGATTCGGAAAACGATTCAAAGAACCGAGTAAGATCGTAATACATAACATATTTGAAGAGAAAATGTGAAAACGAAGCGTTACAAACATCGACTACAGTAACGGATCTGAGATCAATAAGTTGAATATTAAACATGGATAATAATAATAATAATCAAAAAGATGAATTTTGAGGAAGGTGTTTTTTTTTAACAAACTGAGGTGTTTTTTTTAATGATATGGAAGCTTCTGATTGGCTAATTATTTTTGCCTAGGTGGCATAGCCAGGAGCAAAGAACAATTCCTTTTATATATAGTAGATTATTATTCGTATTATGTATGATGCAATGATATTTTAAAAAAGGTTATTGATAAAATAAAAAGGGATAACTCATCGTACATTTTTTTTTCAGCAACAATTCTGCATTATGTTGGACTCGAACCCAGACGATGACACAATATAGGCACTAGCACAGCTGTTAGCCTACAAGTCCTAGTCAATTTTCATTCATTTTTAGAAAGGTGAATTTCAGATTTACCTTTTTCCTCTACCCTTTTCACAAAACATCTTTTTACCTTTAAAAAAAAAAATATTTATCTAAATTACCTTTTGTAATATTTTAAAATATGTTATAATGTTTTATAGGGTTTTAGGGTTTAGGATCCAGGGTGTAAGGTTAAAACCCAAAACCCTAAAATCTTAAACGAAAAAAAAAAATTTTAACTTCTAATAAACCCTAGCCTCCTAATTTTTTTTGTCATCATGAGGCCACAACTGGCCGGCCCATCAGCCAAAATCTAGATAATGCAGGTAGTAGAACTCGATCCCAAGTGTGATTTTGCCTAGTTACAGTGGACTTACCACATGTCACTAAACTAAGATCACTTCGCCTAAACTCCTATATTTTAAACCCTTAAATATTAAATCTTAAACTCATATAGTTATTAAACACTAAACCTTAATCATGTAAGGTTTAAACCCTAAACCCTAGCTCCTAAAACACAAGCTCAATTTTTTTTCTTAAAAAGGGATATTTTTGAAAAGTAAAAGGGGTATTTTTGGAAAAGGGGCATATGAAAAGGGTTATTTCTTAAAAATTCTCTTTTTTAAAAGGTAATTTATAGTTTTATTCTGTTTTTTTCAATATAAATAAATAGTAAATTCTAAAATAAATCATATAACAGAATGATAGTATCATAGATTTCACAAAAGATATGTGCATAGGACATAAAACCTAAACATTTACCAAGAGGTTAAAAAATGTGGGATAAACCTAAATAAACCGGATCAGCCAATTATAACATCCTTTATTGGATGCGATGCTTGGGAATATTTCCGAATACTTAATATCCAATACGATTATTGATGGGAGAATGAATCTTTTTATTTGGTATCAAAACATTAGTTATTTGTATATAGCTATTAACAAATTCGTAATCTCAACTTAAGAACAAGTGAAATGAGAGAGAAGAAGAGTTTGTTCTAAATTCCATAGTTTCTCAACATTTTAATTGTACACAAAGTTTCTCTTTATATACAACTGTAAGCTACACTAACATAAGCTTAAGATATACACACACTTTATACACAAAATGCTAATGTGGAGAATCCTCGAGCCCAAATTTATCCTTCAAGAGAAGCCACAATTGAACTCTTATGTTAGAGGATGAGATTTAATCCTGGATATTTCAGCAAAAGCTATGGTAGAGGTATTATGCTTGACGGAAATTATTTCTAGCAAAGGTCTTCGTTCAGTAATTTTGAGGTACAAGCACAAGAATCTGCGACACCTCAACACGCGAAGATTGAAAGGATGTTGCAACAAATCTTATCCAGCCAAGAGAACGAAGGAAAATCCATTGAGGAATGGATAAACAATATTTATCAAGACCTTCATGGAAAGTTCGAAGTTGTTTCCCTTCGTGTGAAGAAGGTGGAGGTTCAAATTGTTCAAAAACAGTGGAAGCCATGAAGAATTACAGTGGTGTACTTCCTAGAAAATTCGAAAAAAATCCCAAAGTCTTTTGCAATGTTATTGAAGAGGTGTTTGAACCATACCCATATTATGATCGAGGAAGAGCCCTCGGATTCCGATGGAGAGATCGAAATCAACAATCTCGGCCCATGAGGAAACATATTCAACCAACCTAAGGCTCCACCAAAGACATTTCCAATGAAGGAAAGATCCTGGAAAATTTGGTTTCCCCTGCAGGAGCGCATGTTTCACATTCTTAAACTCACTTCACGATACAAGTTTTAACGTTAAATGTCATGTCTTCTGATATGGGTCATATTTTACCGCTTTTAGTACAGATTTTCGATGCTTTTCTTAAAGAAACCATTTGATTTGAAACATAAACTATTGAAATTCACATTTCTCTGTTTCCAAAGTGTTTTTGTGAAAATAAGGCTTTTTAGGTTGTAAATGGGCATTTTTTACCAAGTTCAACAATTCAACATCATAAGTCCAGATCCGGATGAAGAAGATGATTTACTTGGTTTGAAGTGAGGAGTTAGGACAAGCTAGCCACGTGAGTCAGCTGTCACGTGAGCTTGGAATCAAGTCGTTTACCCTCGGGAGTAATAAGTTAAGCCCAACTTATTATAGATGTATCAAGAAGCCCATTGGAGATGAAGGCCTAATCGATCGACCACTGTCGGCCCAACCGATCGACCAAGCCCAATATTCACAAGAAGCTTCGAGAATAATATCATATAAGGACCGTAACATTTTATGAGTTATCAAAAGTTGTTGTAGACAATCACAGAAGATACAAAAGAATCAGAAGGCGCGTTTCCAGATACGACCGTTTGATTAAAATAATGTTAATCGATCGATCGGAGAGTGATAGACACAAATATTTGGATGTTTATCCAAATCTTCTTCTTGATTCGTCTCAACTTCCTGGACGACTCTCTGTACAGAAGTCTCAGCCAGAGAGAACAACACGAAATTCACAAAGCTTCCATGCATCCACACTAAATAGTTTTCAAGTTTCTTTTCATTGTTTTCTTCTCTCTTTATTCTACTTTTGTTGTTGCTGTCACGAGAGAAGTTTGTAATCTCTGCAATCTAGAGAAACCCTTTCTAAACGCTTTACTCGATTTCTATGATTGCAATTACCTTTGTTATTATGTTTATCATCAACATGCTAGAGTAGTTTCATAGTTAAGAATAAGGTTTTGCTAGGAGAATTCGTGGTTAGGTAGAAAGGTAATAGGACAGTGTAATGACTAGTTAAAGGCTTACTTTCATATCAGATTTAATACATATCATAGGATAAACCTGCTACTAATACACCACTTGGAGTAAGAGATCCACAACTTGATAGTGAAAGCTTTACTATTTAATAGTTTAGTAGAATTTGATTTTCTGCACTTAATGACTAGATTGGTTTATTGATCAGGCCAAAGCTTCGCCTCTCGCCACAGAGAGAGTTAACTAGGATTTCAATTGATTTAGACCGGTTAAGCCTGACTATAAGGATAGTCAAATAATAGTGATTTTAACTATATAGCCTTAATTAGAATATTTACACATGTTACTACCCCGAATAATTCAAACCGTGACTCTCTTATGCATTATTTCATTCCTAACGCCTTCATCATCTGACTAATCTCACGTTTTTATTTTGTTTTAGCATTTACAGGCTTCAATCGATCGAACGCATTCTCTGCATTTGACCGGAAGACGCTTCAATCGATCTATCAGTTCATAATGTTGATCAATCCAAAACAACAAAATCTCATATTTGTTGCTTAGCTCGAGTGAACTTGGACGTGCTTGTACACCCTGCTCCTTGTGGATTCGGAGCCGATCTGCTTAACAACAAAACATGCTTCAAGAAGGTCAACCCAAGGATCTATTATCCATAACTCACAAGTTCCTGCATAAAAGAAATGACTTACATTGGAAGAAGGCGCATTCATGACCCCGAAAATGACACGCCCAAACCAAGCAAAGACAAAAAAAAAAAAAAAAACTTCATGAACCAAGGAAGAAGACAAGAGTTCCAAGGGAAGAAGGAGAAAAGACGTACAAAGCCTTTCTCTAAAGTTGAAATGGTCATCCCAAATAATCTTCGTGGAGTGGGAGAAGTGAGGCTCAGAGAGTTAATGGCTCTCACTGAGAAAAATCTCCTGGAAGATGTCTATTGTAATAATAGAAACCTTCCTCATGTGAAAGGTAAGCTCAAGGAACCTGATCATGAGGACAATAAGAGAAATGGTAAGGAGGAACCACAACCTCCTGACCTTCCATCAGAGTATAAAAGATCTCAAGCCAAGTCGAGGTATATGACTTTTCAAGGAAGCCCGAGGGAACTCTAAAGGAGACTGAAAAGACATCGACTTGAGGACTAACATCAATGCCATATCTTAGCTTTATCAATCTACATGGCCGGTTGGTTGGAATCTGTGACAGGAAGCAGAACATGTGATGGCATAACTTTTTTTTTTTTTGTAAAAGTCGATGACATACTTGTGTTTGAATATTTTTACGATGGAATAAGAGCAATTCTTTTGTCTTCAACATGTGAAATTGTTAAGTGTTATTGAAACCATCATGACTTGTCCTGTGATCGAACTGCCATGGACGACCTAACAAGATGTGGAAAAAGTCTTATGAAAGTACATCACAACAGATCAAATTCTTGTATTGAGACCCCATCGGGAAAGAAACACATCTTTTAGAACCCCGGGGATTCATTTTTGTGTTCAACCATGCCAATTTGTGAGGTGCTGGATGTGGCTTTGTAAACAATGAGGGCATAGACACTGCCTTTTGAGAGATAACATTGGTATGTTGCTAATATCAGAAGCTTCACCACCATACCAAAACCAAATCCGACATACTTAATGAGCTCAAGAAATTGGCTACAAAGCCCATGTGCTCTGTACATTAAACTAATTGGGCCTATAATGGGTCTTTGTAAAATGGAATAAGAGGTTGGTATAGACTATGATTGATTTATTTTGAGTCACTTTTCAATCATTTCCAAACTGTATGATTTATTCATGATGACCACGACCGCCGCTTCAATCATTGGTCTCGTTTCAAAATTTCCAATTTTTTAAAAATGGAGAAAGAGAGAAAGAGAAGAAAAAAAATAGAAAACAAAAGTCAAGAGAAACGTTAAAACGCAATTTGATGAAAAGCATAGAAAAACGCAAAACGCAGATCGTGGAAATGAGAGTTGAAAGGAGAGCGTCAGTGAGTTAACGGGTATATATATAAAAGAGAGTAGAAGCAAATGTCTATACAGCTGGCTTGTGGGACCCTTTGACCCCACTTTTTACTCTGTCGATGTTTAGAATGTGGTCCTTTACTCCCCCTTATTATATAGAAACCAGTTTGTTGAATATTTTATTCAAGAATATTTTATGAATGTTTGTTCGCTGGATCTCTATTTGTCATTAATAACTAGGCTAAAATATTTTATTTGCTTTCTAATTAGTATTTTACTGTCTATTAAATAATAGTAACAGTTAAAACAACACTACTACTAATTTATTTTAGTTAGGTTAGGGGTACCAGTGGTCCAGTCATAATACCGGTTAAAACAACAATAGTATAAAAGTCTAAGTCTTTTCCAATTCTTATGATTTGAATTGGTAACATTCGAAAACAGAAAATTAAATTATTAACTGAAAAAATGTGACTAAACGGGGAAAAATGTAGAATCTAGCATAAGTCAGTAGCAAAGACTACACCATCTACATAAAAGCACTTATTGGTTAATTTGGACAAAACAATGAAAGTGAAAAGGAAAATAAGTAATTTCTCTTTAAAAAAAATTATTCATTACAAAAATATAAAATGTCATCTTTTTGTTAGTTTCATTTCAAATTTCTTATGACCTATGATTTTATTATTAGCTACCATTTTATCCAGCAAAACTCTAGCAAAATCGTTACCATGTAATTTTAATAGATGAAGCCAAATTCTTAATTAGATCCCGAAGCTTTTTCTTTCAATAAAAAACCATGTTTGAGTTTTTCTATATCTCAGCTTTAAAAATGGAAGAATTACATAAGTACAATGTAAGCATGGAATGACATTATCATTTTTTATCTTGTACTAATAATCATTTGTTATTTTTGTACTAATGGACAGAAATAAATAACATAATTATGTGATTGACAGAAAAAAATAATGTAGAGTTAATAGAAATGAGAAGGTAATGAATTAACATCTATCATTGGTTGCTTATCAATTCATAAGAATAAATAAAAAGAAGAAGTTATAACAACAAATCTCTTTTCTTTTTATTACAAAAAAAAAAAAGAAAAAAGAGAGATTTGCGGAGTATAATGAAAGAGACAGAGAGAATGGTGGCGGTGTTCGACTCTTTTTAGTCTTTATAGATTTGCGGCGGCGGAACTCTGTTGCACGGCGGTTTTAAGCTTCTTCGACATCTTTCTTTAAAGAAAAAAAAAAAGAAAAAAAAAAGCTCCTTTCGCTGTAATTGCAAACTGGCGAAGTGACCCACTTGCTTCTCTTGTCTTCAAAGGTTCTCTCTTTTTATTCTTTCGTGGTAGTTGGACTCTGTAAATGTCATCTCTCAAACTTAAAACTGAAAGTAAATAGTATCATAAAAATTTCCAGTCTTAAGAGAGAGAGAGACACAGAGAGGGTTGTCTGCGCGATGTCACTTTCTGTCGGCATTGTCTGCGTTCCGACACAACACTTGCTTTCTTCCTCTTCCTCTTCCCCTTTACCTTCAAGTTCTAGAAACTGCGGCGGTGATTTGATGTTTCAGTCTTGAAATCCCCTTCCCATTTTCACACCAATCTTCTTCTTTCTTGAATCTGCCGATTAAAGAATTTTTCTCCATCTCATTGAATGTTGTTAGTGTGGGGAAACACGCTGTCGATTCTGGATATTTAATCGCCGGTGATCAGATCACTTTGAGATCTGTCTAAGGTCTTTTTTTAATTTCTTATTTACTGCATGTTTTGTTTGATCGATTTCAAAAGAATCCTATTCAGTTTTACAAGTTGACAACTTTATTCAATTTTTAACCTCTCAAAAAAGAAAAGGGATTTATGTATGTATGTATAATCCACACAATCTTTGTTTGCTTTTGGTTTTGTCTCTTCTTCTTCTTCTTCTTCTTCTTCTTCTTCTTCTTCTTCTTCTTCTTCTTTATAATTGTTTTCCTCTCCTCTTCCTCTCGCCGACATTTCTCGTTTTGTTTCTTCAGGTTTATCGCATGGTAGTAGCTTGGAACATAGATAGAGATAGAGAGAGAGAGGAGGGGGTTGTTTCGTTTCCAAATGTCAGCAATTCTTGCAGCAGCCATTGGAGGTGCTGTTGGAGCTCTTGCATTGATTGTTCTCTTGGTTTTTGTTCTCTGGTTTTGCATCTTTCGTCGCAAGAATGTGTCAAGAACTTCTGAGACTGGCTCTTCTGATCCATCTACTCAAGGTTTCAATCACAAATTCAATTAATCAATTTCTTGGATGATATCATATTTGATCTATTGTGTCTGTGTTTTCAGAAGGAAGAAATGTTGCAATTGAGTTGTCAATGAGAGAAGCTAGAAGGTTTGAAATGGAGGAACTTGCTCAAGCCACCAAGAGTTTTACCAATAAAAGTCTTATAGGTATAGGCAAATTTGGAGAGGTTTACAAAGGATTGCTTCAAGATGGTGTTCTTGTAGCTATCAAGAAAAGACCCGGTTTGCCTACGCAAGAATTCGTCAATGAGGTTTTAGAGTAGTCCTTGTTCCATGTATATGTTTGATGATGTGTTCTGGGAGGCTTACAAGGTCTTGTAAAATGCTTTTTCAGGTTCGTTATCTATCCTCTATCCATCACCGTAATCTTGTTACCCTTTTGGGTTATTGCCAAGAAAGCAACACACAGTTTCTTGTCTACGAGTATGTTCCTAATGGAAGTGTTTCCAGTCACCTGTACGGTAACTCTCTGTCCTTGAAAACAGATTAATGCTATTCTCATTTGGTAACCAGTCACTTTCATAACTGATGTTTAGAAAATGTAAGCATCATTGTGTCTATTCTTTTGTTAGGTGCTGGTGGTAAAGTACCTGGGAATAGGCTAGAATTCAGACATAGGCTTGCAATATCTATAGGAGCAGCTAAAGGTGAATCCACTGCAGAATTAAGCTCATAAGGAAGGGCTTAGAATATTATACGTTCTTACGTCCTGATCTTGCATATACCCCCCTTTTTATCTCTAGGCTTGGCACATCTTCACTCGCTGAGTCCTCGATTAATACATAAGGACTTCAAAACCGCTAATGTTCTTGTGGATGAAAATTTCATTGCTAAGGTTGCGGATGCAGGAGTCCGTAATTTCTTGGGAAGAGAGGATGTTGGTACATCGTCTCATGTTTCTGCAGACCAAATTTTCCTCTCCCCAGAGTAATCTAAATTTTACCTTGTAGGCTCACATTTGCTTTCTCGTATCCGAGTTTCTTGGCTAAAGCCGGGGATTTATTGGATTACGCAGGGTTCAAGAGTTCAGAAGATTTTCGGAGAAAAGTGATGTGTATGCTTTTGGGGTATTCCTCCTGGAATTAGTAAGTGGAAGAGAAGCATCAGAACCATCCCCTTCAAGCTCAACACAATCTTTAGTGGAATGGGTATGTAATCTCAAATTGATTTATAAGTTATGTACTGAGGTAGAGTCAAGATCACACAATATAATCTATTTTGAAATCTCACTTGTAATCATTGCAGATGCAAAACATAACGGATTACACAGATATACCAGCTATGATTGACGAGAGACTAGGCGGTACATACACAGCAGAAGGAGTTGAGGAGGTTATTACACTTACACTTACGTGTATTGATGTCTCAAGTGAGAAGAGACCAACAATGAGTTATGTTGTGACAGAGCTTGAGAGAATACTGGACAAAGAAGTGAGCTTAACAACAGTAATGGGTGAAGGTACTCCAACTGTTACTCTTGGAAGTCAGCTGTTTAAAGCAACAAAGTGATTAAAAAGAAACCATCTCTTTACATATATAATATACATATATTTCTATAAGTTCTCTGAGACTAAAACTAATCAGAGAACTTAAGAGGATGCAGAGGACGAAGAAGATTGATCAGCTGTTTGGTGTTAAGTGTATAAAGAACAGCTGAGCAGCTATTATTATTATTATTCGTTTGTTATTTTTTTTTTTCCTTTTTTACTTCCTTTGGAGGTTATTTTCCGCAATTTTATTTTTTTTAAATGAGTGCAGAAAATATAACTTTGTAAAGACATTATTTATTTATATAAAGGAAGCAAAGGGTGGAATGTTGTGTGAAATTTTGTTGTTATTAATCCATTTTTAGCATTAACAGAAACTAGTACATTCTGATACTTTCTTTGTGAACTGTAATAATTTTTTGGGGAAAATTTTGACCTAGCTTTAAAAACTTGAGTCTTTATTGCAAAGAAGATTTGAACAAGTTGGGTGAAACAAGATTCCAATTGGCTAACTGTTGAAGTAGCAGAAGTTGATAACTCACTGTCTGAAGAAGACTAATTATTATGTTTGGACCCAAAAAATTCAGAGTTACTTTTTTTTGCAAAGTAGCAATTTTGGGAAACAATTTGACCTTAGCTTCAACCTACCTATGCTTTAGCCTTTATTGCCAATAAAATAACCCATAAGTTGGTCCAACAAATTTGATAAAAGAATTCCAATTGGATAGTTTGTGAAATTTGTCAAG
The DNA here is from genome assembly GCA_900406295.1 of Aurinia saxatilis. Taxonomy (NCBI): domain Eukaryota; kingdom Viridiplantae; phylum Streptophyta; class Magnoliopsida; order Brassicales; family Brassicaceae; genus Aurinia; species Aurinia saxatilis. The sequence continues at coordinate 10,481 of OVAP01003885.1, forward strand.
CACACATTTGTTGTCTAAACAAATTCATGGTTTCTCACTGACTTACTGTAATGAGTCAAAATAAAAAAACTCAATCTTTTTACAAATGTCCCTAGTTTTGGTTAAAAAGAAAAACCTCTTGTGGGGCACAGAGCAACTAAAAAACAGTTGATTTGAACCGATTCAAAAAATCAAATACAATGTTTGGTCTGATTTTATGTCGGAAGGAAAGATCATAATTGATAAAGACTCTTGTTCTGTAGATGGTGAAATCGTACATGATGGTGGGTCGTATTCATCTACCTTACAGATCTTGACCTCACCAACAAAAAGGAAAAAAAACATGTTAAACCTCAGAAACTTAGAAAAAGAAAAACAGAGATTTGATTATTCTTACATAGAGACACGAAACTAATGCCATGTGCAGGGGTTTTAAATTATACGTATATACAATATTAGTTAAATATAAAATAAATTTTTAGAATAGGAAAAAAAGTGTCTAAAATCTTTTATGGAAGAATACGTCTCTCCTCTTTTTACCATCTTTTTTTATATTTTATTTATATTTTATTTTATATATTCTTTTAAACTCCTCTAAACAAATCTTTGTTGGAAGTATTGCATTTTTAAACCCATTTAAAATGAAAAAACAGAGGAAAAATTGGAACCACTCGATTTTGGATAGACCCACTGAGACACACACGATCAGTTCATGTAAAGGCTTGAGCTCTTTTCTTTTCTTAGCCGTAGAGACAATGGCGACGAAGGTGTTTTGTCCGCCGTTGTCTTGCCCATGGGTGACTTCAAGAGACGTTTTAATCAAAGGGCTTCTTCCACGGCGGAGACGAGAATGTTTCACAAATCGAAGAAACAGAGTCTCCGCCATGATTGTGGAGCCTCTCTCGGCTGTTTCTTCTTCAGCTATTCAAATTCATCAATGGTGGGAACAAAACCCTAGTTTCTTACTGTTAATGGTGGAGACTGTGAATGATGGCTACTCGGTGGCTAGCTATTACACGTCTCTGGGTTTGTTCGTAATTTCGGTTCCAGGTCTTTGGTCGCTCATCAAACGCTCTGTTAAATCAAAGGTTCGAACTTTAGGAATTACCAAAGCCCTTAAGTTTGTCTAGGTTGAATCTAATTTTTGGGGAAATTTGTTCAGATAGTGAGAAAGACGTTTGTTGCTAGTGAAGGAGAAGGAATGATGAAGGAGCCAAAGCAAGTTGCTGGAGAGATTCTCTCATTCTTCACTAGGAAGAATTTCAATATTACTGATCGAGGAGAAACAATCACGTAAGCTGATTAACAAGTAACGAAGAAAGATTCGAATTTTTTATCAAATGGTTACTGATATTCACATTGTTGTTGGATTTGTGCAAAAAAGGTTCCAAGGAATGATGGTTCCAAGTAGAGGACAAGCTGCTTTGCTTACCTTCTGTACATGTATAAGCTTAGCAAGCGTGGGTCTTGTTCTCACTATTACAGTCCCTGATTTTGGGAACAATTGGTTCTTTATTACCATTCTCAGTCCACTCGCGTAAGCTCTCTCTCTCTCTCACACATTGTATCTCTCTGAAAGTGTTGTGAATGATTAATGATGATGCTTGTGTTGCAGAGGAGTGTATTACTGGAAAAAGGCCTCGAGGAAAGAGGAGATAAAGGTGAAGATGTTGGTGGGAGAAAATGGGAAATTGAATGAGATTGTGGTTCAAGGAGATGATGTACAGGTTGAAGAAATGAGGAAGGAGCTGAAACTTAGTGAGAAAGGCATGGTTTATGTCAAAGGTCTCTTTGAGAGATCATGAAAAACCAAAACATTCATCTCCCATTTTTGCCTTTTGGGGAATGTGTTTATTCGTTAAGGATGAGATTAAATTACCTTTTGACTCATTTTCATACTTCATACGCAACGTTTCTACTCTTTATCTAGAACTTGCCGTGGTCATCCGTGATGAGCACTTTCAGACCAGTTCGAGATTTAACTTTAGAGAAAGCTATGTACAGTTGTTCATGAGAGATGACTGGTTTCTTCAAAAGCAAACATATTTTCTCAAGGGATTGACCTTAGCTCTTATTGATTGTCATTGCAAAGCCTAAATTCAAAGGGAATTGTTCACGACGCATGCGGAAAGGATATTTATACTCCGGAGATGTACATTCCCGGTATCAAAACCTTTTTCCCAACCTTCTAGTAAACATAAAATGTGTAAAAAAATTCATAAACTTTTAGATATGGTTATGCTAGAATTCATATATATATATATATATATATATATATATATATATATTAATTCATAATCACAATATATAATAATCTAATTAAACAATAAAAATAGATTATGATTAGTTAAATCTTTAGTCTTAATATTATTTACATACTTAATTTTCGTTATAGAACCTGATTGTTTTATATTATTTATACTATGGAATAAATAGTTTATTATATATTTAATATCTTGAAAATGATATTATAATATGGCTATCATTATAATAAACCTTACAAAATCCACCATATACTTTTCCAACATTAGTAGTTTATTTAATATGATTACATGTATCGTGACATAAAACTAATATGGTTTTGAGTTTTATAATATTTTTTTTTTCTAGTTGAGAAGATGAAGTTTTATTCGAAAACATAGGGGTTACAGTGGTGTGAAGGAGCGGAAAGCTCCTTTAGCCAAGACATCAACTTCTACATTTCGTGAGCATGGAATGAAAGTAGAACATCCAAGTTCACTCGAGCTAAGCAGCAAAATAAAATAGTTTTGGTTGATCGACAGTGTCAACTGGTCGAGCGATGAGAATACATTTCGGTCGATTGCAAATTATGCACTCGATTGATCAATGCATGAAAATGCTAAAACAGATAAGACGTGGGAAAATTTAATAATAAAAGTGCTAGGAAGTCACGCAATTCATTAGAGGATCACATTTTAAATTATTCTGGGAAGTAACTAGTGTAAATCCTAGTTTAGGCTATATAGTTGAAATCACTATTAACTGACTATCCTTATGGTCAGGCTTAGCCAGTCTAGTTCAATTGGTATCAGAGTTAATTCTAACATATATCTTTTGAGAACCTATGGGCTGATCAACCAATTAATCTAGACATTAAGTTCAAGAAATCAAATTCTTCTAAACTATAAATAGTAAAGCTTTCACTATCAAGTTCTGGATCTCTTACTCTAAGTGGTGTATTAGTAGCAGGTTTATCCTGTGATTATATTAAGATCTGATATGAAAGTATGCCAACAAACTAATCATTACACAGCACTATTGCCTATCTACCAAACCATGATTCTTCCTAGCAAAACCATATTCCTAACTAAGAGGCTACTCAAACATCGTAAGAGCAAACATGAAGATAATGAAAATTGTTTATTATAAAAGAGGGTTCAGAATAGTTTTTCTGTAGTGCAGAGATTAAAAACTTCGTCCTTGAAGTAATGATCAAGGCAACAATAAAATGAAGAAACAAAGATAAGAAACTGAAAACTATTTAGCATATATGCCTTGAAGCTTTGTGAATGGTGATGATTCTCTCTGGCTTCAGTCGTCTGTATTTATAAGGGAGAGAGTCGAGCTGTTGCCGAGATAAATAAGGAAGAGATTTGGATTGAGATCAAAATATTTGTGTTTATCCGGCAGTGATCGATCGGTCGCCTATATATCAGTCGATCGACTGTTATCGAAAATGCGTCTTCTGAAGATTCAATATCTTTAGTAATTATCTCCAACATATCCTGATAACTCCCCAAATACAACAGTCGTTATTTGAATTTGTTCTCAAAGCTTCCTTGAGATAATGGGTCTCAATCGATCAGTGGGCCTTTGCTCCGGTCGATTGAGCCTTCATTTCATGCGGATTTCTGGATACACCTCCAATGATTTGGGCTTAACTTCTTACTCATGAGGGCTAATGACTTGATTCCAAGCCCGTGTGATAGCTAACTCACGTGGCATGATTGTCCCAACTCCTCACTTTAATCCAAAATAAACAATTTCTTCATCTGGGTCTGGATTTCTGATGTTGATTTGTTGGACTTGGTAGAAAACGCCCATTTGTGACCTAAAATTCATTATTTTCACAAAATCACTTTGCAAACAGAGAAATATGAAATCTTGTGGTTTATGTTTCAAATCAAGTAGTTTCTTCGCTTAAAACACCAAAAATTCATATGGAAAAGCGGTTTAATATTATCAATATCAAATCCCCCAGACTTAGTTTTGTTCATCCTCGAACAAACAATATGCTAAGAAAGGAAAATAAAATTGAAAGTTAGGAAATCGCCACAACTCTCCCAACTGGTCCAACAGAAATCTCAACCTGCAAATACCCTAACTGCACCGAAATTTGACTCTATACATTCATTAATCATTGCGTGAGCTTTCTTACTGGAAAGTATCAGCTAGGTAAAACAAGCTAGGTAAAACAGGTTAGGTGTGTAATGAGAGGAGGCTAATATTTAGAAGTATGGCTAATGTGTTTAGGGGTTACCATACTCAAGAGAAATCCGATATGTTTGCAAAAAAGTAAGAGAGATCGGACCGCTTGATGGCACATTTCTCCAATCACTCTCTCCTTAGCTCGGCTCATTCCCCCCCCCCCCCCCCACCTCT
>OVAP01003886.1:0-15659 GCA_900406295.1 Aurinia saxatilis
ATATATATATATATGGTTCATTTATTTCATAGGAATTTAAGATATAAGGAAGTTATATATGTTTACGAACGTTTTTTGGGTGCAACATCTATAGGCACAACATGAGAGGCATGAGAATTCGATTCTAAAGTCAGACAATGACAAACTCAGGGCAGAGAACAATAGATACAAAGAAGCTCTAAGCAATGCTACATGCCCTAACTGTGGCGGTCCAGCTGCAATCGGAGAAATGTCCTTCGACGAACAACATCTCAGGATCGAAAATGCTCGTCTCCGCGAAGAGGTCTATAGAGACATAATTTTTTATATATACAACTTAAGTTGAATTGGACGAATCTGAATCTATCACCATTTTGTCTACAGATTGATAGGATTTCCGCGATTGCTGCTAAATACGTCGGGAAGCCACTGGGATCATCTTTTTCTCCACTAGCTATTCAGGGACCTCCTCGTTCGCTTGATCTTGAAGTTGGGAATTTTGGGAACCAAACAGGATTTGTAGGGGAAATGTATGGAACAGGGGACATTTTGAGGTCTGTTACTATCCCTTCTGAGACAGATAAGCCTATGATTGTCGAGCTAGCGGTTGCTGCTATGGAGGAACTTGTGAGAATGGCTCAAGCTGGAGATCCTTTATGGGTTTCAACCGATAATTCAGTCGAGATTCTCAATGAAGAAGAGTACTTCAGAACGTTTCCTCGAGGAATCGGACCAAAGCCACTAGGACTCAGATCAGAAGCGTCGAGAGAATCTGCTGTTGTTATAATGAATCACATCAATCTCGTTGAGATTCTCATGGATGTGGTAAATTATGCTAAAAACTGTTTATTTCTTGCTCTTGAAGTTAACCTCTAAAATGATTGATACTAATTAACTGTTGATCTTTTTTATGTGGGAAACAAGAATCAATGGTCTTGTGTTTTCTCTGGAATTGTGTCAAGAGCCTTAACCCTTGAAGTTCTCTCAACTGGAGTTGCTGGAAACTACAATGGTGCCTTGCAAGTGGTATGTCTATAGGTTTGATTACTTGCTTCTCAAGTAAGTATACTGGAAAAAATTAGTAATCAGCTTTGTTTCGGTTTGTATTTTTTTCCTGTATGCAGATGACTGCTGAGTTTCAAGTGCCATCCCCTCTAGTCCCGACGCGTGAGAACTACTTTGTGAGATACTGTAAACAACACAACGACGGTTCCTGGGCTGTGGTAGATGTTTCTTTGGACAGCTTGAGACCAAGTCCAATGATCTCAAGAATCAGAAGAAGGCCTTCTGGTTGTCTGATTCAAGAACTACCTAATGGTTATTCCAAGGTAAAATCAGAAGATATAAATTAAGATCTAGTTTCATGTCAAAAAGATATAAAGGTTTAGTATGAATAGTGTATAAAGTTTAGGGTAGAAATTTGAAATGTATGGAAGTTGTGGGGGTGATAATTTTGTGTGTATTAATTGTTGAAGGTTACATGGATAGAGCATATGGAGGTGGATGATAGATCAGTTCACAACATGTACAAACCTTTGGTCCACTCCGGTTTAGCTTTTGGTGCCAAACGTTGGGTAGCTACACTTGACCGCCAATGCGAACGACTAGCTAGCTCCATGGCTAGCAACATTCCCGCGGGTGATCTCTCCGGTATGGATTTTAAGGACTGTTTTGATATTTTTGAATATATTGTGGCGTAACTGAAAAGTGCAAGAGTTGTCTAGTGGAGATTATCAAAATTTAAGGGCCTTGTCGCTAAAGTTTGAATATTATGGGGTTATTTACTCATTAGATCCATTTAATTTGTGGTAATTATGCAGTGATAACAAGTGCAGAAGGAAGGAAGAGCATGTTGAAGCTTGCGGAGAGGATGGTTATGAGCTTTTGCAGCGGGGTAGGCGCGTCGACTGCACACGCGTGGACAACATTGTCAGCTACAGGATCTGATGATGTTAGGGTCATGACCCGTAAGAGCATGGATGATCCAGGAAGACCTCCTGGTATTGTTCTTAGTGCAGCCACTTCATTTTGGATCCCTGTGCCTCCAAAACGTGTTTTTGATTTCCTTCGCGATGAAAACTCCAGAAGCGAGGTAATGAAACCGAGTTACTTATTGCTTGGATTATCAAATCAGTTATAATATTTTGAATATTTTTTGTTTATTGCAGTGGGATATTCTTTCAAATGGAGGGATGGTTCAAGAAATGGCTCACATAGCCAATGGCCGTGATCCTGGGAACTGTGTCTCCTTGCTCCGAGTCAATGTAAGACACATTTTGAAATCAAGACTGTTCTTCTGCCTTTTCTTTTCATATCAAGATTGTTTCTTTTTGTTGTTAACAGAGCGGTAACTCGAGCCAGAGCAACATGTTAATCCTACAAGAGAGCTGTACAGACGCGTCAGGATCGTATGTGATTTATGCGCCGGTTGATATAGTTGCAATGAACGTTGTTTTGAGCGGAGGAGATCCAGATTACGTGGCCTTGTTGCCATCCGGTTTTGCGATTTTACCGGATGGTTCAGTGGGAGGAGATGGGAATCAAGAAGTGGTTTCTGCTTCAGGGACTTGTGGTGGCTCGCTTCTAACCGTTGCCTTTCAGATACTTGTTGACTCTGTTCCTACAGCTAAACTGTCTCTTCTATCAGTGGCTACGGTTAATAGTCTGATCAAATGTACTGTGGAGAGGATTAAAGCAGCTGTTGCTGGTGACGGAGGTGCACCAGGAGGAGCCTAGCTAGTTTTTCTTCAGTCAGGTATCATTTTGATTACGATCTTAACCTAATGGGAATCTTGTGTAGCAAGTAATTGAATTTCTCTGTTTTGTTTTTTATCTTTTACAGAGGAGTGTAATAATAAAAGTGTTACAAGGAAGACGATTAGCGGTTTTTTATGAATTTTGTGTGTTTTGGAAAATCCAAAGGAAGTCAAGAACGCACCTTATTGCGTTTTGATCTCAGTAAGAAGATGAGAAAGAAAGGGTAAAAGAGGTTCGGGTATTGACTTCTGATGGACAAAAATCACGACGGCGTTTTACTTTAATTTGTCTATTTTAGCGTTTCGCGTTTGTTTACAGTAAGATGATACTTAAGACGTTTCTTTTTGTTGTGTTTCTCCCACCAACTGTAATGTTTCTTTGTTGTGTGTTTAAAAGCCCTTTTTGTGGCATTCAAATACATGGATGACATCTTTGTTATTACTACTACTATTAGTTTCTATTAAACTCTTAAACCAATTCAACCCATGGACAACATTTTAAACTATAATTTGACCATTTTATAATCAACTCCAAACAATACTTCTTGATAATAATTAGTTCCTGTTTAATCAACAAATGTCAAATGAGTCCAATTTCTTTATGATCCTATAACCTTGCATTTTCGTACTGCATGTGTTGTGATGGAAACTCTGTTTTGTTCTGAATACTTCGATGATTGTTATTCNCCACAAAACTCGGTCTTTCTTATTGACTCAATCCTAACACTTAGACTTCTTTAAACTGAAACATTCTCCTGCAACTCTGTCTTGACTTCAGAACAGACAGCTCCTTTCCTTCTCCTCAATTTGCTCCAACAAAACCCTCCTTAAGCTAAACTTGTCGAAAGTTCAGCTTATCTTCGACTGAGCAAACACCGAGCTTACTTCTCAAAATCTTGAACACTTCCCTTCTCAATGCCTTGGTGAATATATCTGCTACTTGCTCCTTTGAACCGCAATGTTCAAGACACAATTTTCCTTCCTTAACCAAATCTCTGAGAAAATGGAAACGAACACCAATATGCTTGCATCTTCCATGGAAAACTGGATTTTTAGACAACTTAATTGTCGAAGTATTATCACACAAGATGACCATGCCCTTACTTGTATCATAACCCAATTCCTTGAAGACTCTCTCAAACCATATTGCTTGGCACGCACAACTTGATGCAGCCACATACTCAACCTCTGTAGTGGAAAGCGTCACTATAGGCTGCTTCTTTGATGACCACGCGACAGCTGCGTTGCTTAGCAAGAATACATAGCCTGAAGTGCTTTTCCTACTCTCAGCATCACCTGCAAAGTCACTATCGGTGTACACAGACATCTCCTCAGTTCCACCTCTTTTATACCAAATTCCAAACTTCATGGTTCCCTTCAAGTATCTTAAAACCCTCTTGGCAGCCTGCGCATGAAGTTGAGTTGGACCTGACATATAACGGCTCAATAAACTCACAGCATATTGAAGATCTGGCCTTGTGTTGGTGATGTACATAAGACTCCCTATCATCTGCTTGTAATACGTTTCATCAACACTTTCCCCTCCTTCATCCTTGTCCAATCTGCTTCCTGGAACCATTGGATTGCAAACTGAGTTGCAGTTCCCCATGTCAAATCTCTTTAGGACTTTGAGAGCATACTTCCCGTAAGAGACATGAATCCCTTGCTGAGTTTGTAACACCTCAATTCCAAGAAAGAATCTCATCTTCCCTAAGTCAGACATGTCAAATTCTCTTTGCATAGAGAATTTGAATTCCTTCATCATCTGAGTATCATCACCTGTGTAGATCAAATCATCGACATACACACTGACAATGAGAATGTTACCTCTGCCATTTGTCTTCAAGAATAATGTTTCCTCGTTTTGAGACTTTATGAAGTCCTCCTTAATAAAGTACTCTTCAAGCCTGCTAAACCACGCCCTCGGGGCCTGTCTCAAACCGTACAAAGCTTTGTGGAGTTTGAGAACCTTGCTCTCCTCTCCCTTAACTTCATACCCCTCAGGCTGTTACACATACACATCCTCGTTTAGGACCCCATGGAGAAAAGTTGATTTAACATCAAGCTGATAAATCTCCCAATCTCTCTGTGCTGCTGTGGCAATGATTGTTATGATGGTGTCCATACGATCTACTGGAGCATATACTTCAGTGAAATCAACCCCATGTTTCTGAGCATACCCCTTAGCTACCAACCGTGCCTTGTGTTTACAGATTTCTCCACGTTCATTTAGCTTCGTCTTATAAATCCAATACACTTTGCTCCATCTGGGAGAATGCAAAGTCTCCAGGTCTCATTCTTCTCTATCGACCGTATTTCCTCATCCATTGCCTCTCTCCATTTCATGTCCTCAGATGTTTCTCCAAACGTTGATGGATCAGAGCAATTTATTTTCACCATATTGACCTCATCTTCGTTATCTGTTTCACCAATCTCATAATCCTTGAGATATTGTGGAAGTCATCTGGTTCTCCCACTCTCCCTGACTTCCACAGGTTGCTCAACTAGAGCTACTTCAGTGATTTCATCAGCCTGCTCAATCTGCTCCTCCTCTTTTTCCTGAGTCTCACCCTCGCTGATCTCTTCTTCCCATACCTCTGTATCATCACTCCAAGTTAATGATGCGTCAGAGTGAGCTTTATCTCCTTCCCAGTTCCATACTTTTGTTTCTTCGAATACCACATCACAACTGATGATAACTCTCTTGGTTGTTGGATCATACAACTTGTATGCTTTTGATTCCTCTGAAAAACCAATCAACACACACATAGTGCTCTTATCATCCAATTTACCTCTCTTGGCGTCTGGAATGTGAGCATGTGCCAAACTCCCCCACACACGAAAGTGCTCCACACTTGGTTTGATTCCATTCCAGGCCTCCTGCGGTGTAATGTCTTTGACTACGTGTGTTGGACATCGGTTCAAGACATAGAATGTTCACATGACTGCATCAGGCCAGAATAGTTTTGGTACTTTCCTTGCTACAAGCATTGATCTTACCATGTTCATCACAGTTCGGTTCTTTCTCTCCGCGATACCATTCTGTTGTGGTGTGTATGCATTGGTGAGTTGTCTCCGGATGCCCTCCTTCTTGCAGAAATCCGAGAACTCATTGGAAGTGTATTCACCTCCTCTGTCAGTTCGCAGGCATCTAATGCTCTTCCCGGCTTCATTCTCCACTTTTTGTTTGAACTCTTTGAATTTGTTAAATGCCTCAGACTTTTCTTTCAACAGATATGCCCATCCCTTTTTGCTATAGTCATCAATGAAGCACAACACATACCGTTTCCCACTGGTGGAAGTGGGAGTAATTGGTCTGCAAATATCAGAGTGAATAAGCTCAAGTACCTCTTTTGCTTTCCATGAGCTTTTCTTGGGAATGGCATTTCTAGGTTGCTTTCCTACTAAACAATCAGAACATGTGAATTTCTGTGCATCAAAATCTGGAAGGCCTCTCACCATTTCCTTGCTTTGGAGTGTCTTCATTCCTTGATAACTAAGATGACCATAACGTTCATGCCATAGTCTTGACAAGTCTTCATCCGTTACCATCAAGCATTCTTGCTGTTTTGACTCGTCTCTAGTCTGATCAAACAAAATGAACATTCTGTTCGTACTCATTTTGCTTTTTGCGATTAAGCCACGCTCATCATGATAGATTTTGCACACTCCTCTTTTGATGATAGCTGTCAAGTTCTTCTCTTGAAGCTGTCCCAGGCTCAGTAGATTATTTTTTAGTTATGGGACGTGATATACATCACTGATTGTGTATATTACTCCTTGTAACATCAGCTTCACCTTCCCTTTTCCTGTCACCTCCAGTCTCTTATTGTTTCCGAGCTTGACCGAATGTTTGAAATTCTCATCCAATGTTGAGAATAGTCCCTTGTCACCACTCATGTGATTAGAACAGCCAGAGTCCAGGAACCAAGCTCTTTTCCTCGCAGTCTCTTTTCCTTCCAGCTGCATCAGCAATGTTTTTTCTGCCTTCTCACACTCATCTTCTGTGTAGGCCATCAACAGCATTTCCTCACTGTCTTCAAGAAGAGCATAATTTGCTTCTTCTTCCCATTGCGGACACTCATTCCGAAAATGCCCAAGTTTGTGGCATTTGCAGCATTCAATTGTGCTTTTCGAGAAGGCTCTGCCTCTCCCACGTCCTCTGCCTTGTCCGTGAGTCCCTCTTCCTCTGTAACTACCTCCTCTTCCATTAGTGACTTGCAGAGCTTGTTCTTATCCTCTCTCTGGTTTCTTGAACTTTCGTTCATGAACCACCAAGCTACTCTGCAACTCATCAACCGTCATGCTCTCAATGTCTTTAGACTCTTCTATTGAGACCACCACGTACATAAATTTCTCGCTCAACGTCCTGAGAATCTTTTCTACCACCTTCGAGTCCACCATTTCTTCTCCATTACTCCTCATTTGATTTGTAATTGCCAGGACGCGTGTGAAGTACTCTTTTATGCATTCAGACTCTTTCATCTCCAGTACTTCAAAATCTCTTCGAAGCTTCTGCAATAGGGACCTCTTCACTCGAGCATTCCCTCCGAACTTGGACTTCATTGACAGCCAGATGATTTTTGATGTCTTCCTATCAAGAATCTGCTCAAAGGTCACTCGGTCGATGCTCTGATAGAAGTAGTGTTTGACCTTGTGGTCGTTGGTTCTAGCACTGTCGAGTTGTTGTCTTTGGTCCGTTGTCAGCACTGATGTGTTTGTTGGCTCTTCAAAGCCGTTTTCCACAATGCTCCATAACCCCTTCGCACGGAGAAAGTTCTCCATGACTTCGCTCCAATGGTCCCAATGGCAATCAAAATGTGGCACCTTCATTTGATCATCTCCCATGTCTACTCTCACTTTTGTGTTTTTCGAAGCTACGGCTTCTCTTTGATTCGAATTTAAAAAAAAACGAGCTCTGATACCACTTTGTTGTGATGGAAACTCTGTTTTGTTCTGAATACTTCGATGATTGTTATTCAATAAACTTGGCTTGATATAGCCTTTACAATGAAACAGAAAGCTCCTACAAATGAGCAACAATAACCAGAACTAAATGACCACAAAACTCGGTCTTTCTTATTGACTCAATCCTAACACTTAGACTTCTTTAAACTGAAACATTCTCCTGCAACTCTGTCTTGACTTCAGGACAAACAGCTCCTTTCCTTCTCCTCAATTTGCTCCAACAGCATGAACTGACACAACCTAGCAAACCATTGAACCAGACTCAAAACCATAACCTCTAAATCCTCATAATTCAGTATTTTAAAATCCCCTCGCCAAATTTGTTGAACCTTTTGTAAAAAAAACGGAGAATAAATTAGCGACTTCTATTGTTCTTATTTCCAATAGAGCAAGGTAAATCCCTAATATATAAAGACTCAATACCGATTATTACTAGAATACATAAAGAGAACAATTTTCCGATTCTCATGAAAGGGAGAGGCTAAACCATTGTCCTGCGAAATAAACTCGTTTGCTAGACATTTGTTCAAATCAAATAAAAATGGTTCTAAGCGAGATCGCCAATTAAATTTGAAATATTTCTTTCTCTTTCCATTTTTTTATTGGATTATTATTATAAATCTTTTTGATATTCCTGATTGTAAAAGTAGTTGTTCAAATTTATATTACGAGAAAACTTCATGAAATTAGATTCATGATATTTTTGTCTATTGGACCTGGAACAAACGCCATAGTAATCATCTTCCACCTCAATCAGTATAAATCAAACAAGTAATTAAGCAACATTAGTAATTACGACAATAAATAGTCACTTCTAGTTTTTACCTTGAGCCTTGGTGAGAGTATTACCCAACAGCATGAGATGATTCTTAATCTTCATGTCACTGCGCTTAAGGAGTTTGTTCTTCCTTTCTCTCATTCCCAGCTCCCCTCTCTCTCTTCGAACCCTCTCCTCATCAAAAATTAGATTGACATGATATTTTTGTCATCTTCAACCTCCATATTAAAGCAAACAAGTAATTAAGAAAAATAAGTCATTTGGTATTGGTTTTGAGTAATGATAAATTGTCTAGTGTATAATCTATAATTAATCATGGCGTACAAAGTTAATATTATGAGAAAACTTCATAGAATTAGATTGGCATGAAAATGATATATTTTTTCTACGCATCATGTTGTATTGAATGGAAAGATAAATTAATCGGTTTAATCATGTTGTACTGAATGAAAAGATGAATTATTCGATATGTCTATTAATAAGGATAAAAAAGTCATTTAGTATTGAATGATATTTGAGTAATGAAAAATTGTCTAGTGTGTAATCTATAATTGACCATGGCGTACAAAGTTTATATTATGAGAAAACTCATAGAATGAATTGGCATGAAAAATGATATATAATTTCTAACATCATGTTGTATTGAATGAAAAGATGAATTAATGGATTTGTCTATAAATTAGAAAATAGTCATTTCGTATTGGTTTTGAGTAAATAAAAATTGTCTAGTGTAATCTATAATTAACCATGGCCTACAAAGTTTATAACATGACATTTGTTCAAATCAAATAAAAATTCTCTTACACTATTTTAAAGTGATAAACTTAAATCAAAACTATGAAAAGCCATATATGATTTTTCTTATATATAAAAATGGTAGTGGTGTAAAATCTGTTATTATAGATAGAAAGGATAATGAACCATAATTATATGGATTTTGGCTCCACCCCAAAACATTTGTTTTTGACTAAAGTAGCTTTAGCGCAAAATATGAATGTTTACAAATTTTAGTTTTTTAGTAGATTTTATTGGTTTAAAGAGTCTAAAAGAAGTGAAGGGTAAACGATGTATGAATCCATGTGAGTATAAACATAACACAAGCCTCAGTCAATAGGTAGTGTTAATTCATATTGTATATTTTATTTAATCAGAAAAACATTCCCAACTGGTCGATCATATTCAAAATGACTCGTACCAATTACCAATTTGATCGAGTAAGAACCGAGAGCGTTCTGTTGGCTTCAAGTTAACTTTTCACCCTACTTCTACATAAATGATCTGTCCTATAGTAAAAGGTTCGGTATAAGAACAGTAATACTTGCTTCATTATATACAAAAGTCATGAGAATAAATCCCTTAAAGAGAGTTTTTTTGTTTTTTTTGTCGGCAATGTTTTCATTAATGTAAATATGCTACACAAAGAGAGTTTTTGTTAACTTAACTTAAAACCATAAAGAAAGTACAATTCAAGCTCTAAAGAAAACATGAAACTTGTTCTAAAGAAAACATGAAACTTGTTCACTTAGCAACATTTATCATAGAACATCAGTCTTCCCGGGCTTTGCCTGCAATTTCTAAAGATGAAAAAGAAAAGACAATCCAAAACAAAAGCAGACACATTGTAATCCATTTACATGGGAACTACCGCTGCGACATCTGATTTTTACTACAAGCACCTGATGTTATAAGTGTAGCAGCGAATGAAGGACAGTTGCGTGATATTTATGTCCTACGCCACAATAGGATTTTAGAGGTGTAAAGAACGATAAGCGTTGTCGGTGTGTAACCTCTTTTTTCTTTCAATGGTACAGTTTTAGGAGAAAGAAGACTTTCTCCATTCTGTGACTAAGTGCATATAGATGGTGGAGAAATAAAAATATAACTTAAATGTAGTCAAGAAAAAGACCTAAAAGTCGGCCTAAGGGATCTAACTCCGCATCTTTTTTCTTTGACTACCCTCTTCCATATTACCCTGAGAAAAAGCCATAATCATAACATCACGGGACTGGATGACACTTATAACAACTAAAACGATGATGGACTCAAACTGCATCATAGTTAAAGACCATGTACGTAAATGGAGTTAATGAGAATGCGCAGAAATGGCTTACCCCATTGGAGTCTGGCCTGCACTTTGCATGTACTATTGGACCTAACTGAGACTTGTCAACATCTGCTGTTGTTCCGTCAGGAGAATTCATGTACACAGCACCTTTGTACATCCATTCCTCGGTTTCATCACTATAAAAGTCTTCAAATGGCTCCCCACATAACGCGCATGAGGTCTGGTCTTCATCTGCAGTAACTGCCATCTCTTCATCATCTTTCTTTTCTGTTGTTGGCTCTGAAGGCAAAAATCCTGGTACTGCTTCAGCTCCAAGGGCCTCTGCACCACTAAGCCACATAGTAACACTTACAAACCATTTCCGCGAAGAATTTTGCTTATGGTTCTTGGACATCCTATTCTTCGTTACATGCCAATCCATGTGCTTACTGTGCTCTTCTTGGCACTTAAAGCGTAGACCACATGTTGTGCATTGCCTGGGGAGATCCCCATATAGAGCACTGATTGCAGACTCATTACGTATCTTGAGCATGTCTGCATCAAACTCCATCCCCATTGGTCCCTGAATATATAAACCAGCTATTCAAGATAACGCAAGAAGAAACCAGCTATCAAGCATTAGAAGGGTGACATGATTTGAATATATTACCTGACCCACAGGCTGATTGTTCAACGAGATCAAACCTTGAGCCATAAGAGAGCCAATCAGCCCCGAGAATGCGCCACCCGGTTGTTGATTAGAGGCTGCCAACAAAGGATTCTGAGAGATAGATCCTATTTGAGATAAAACCCCTGAAGAGAGAGAATGCATGGCTTCCACACCG
This sequence comes from Aurinia saxatilis, assembly GCA_900406295.1. Classification (NCBI taxonomy): domain Eukaryota; kingdom Viridiplantae; phylum Streptophyta; class Magnoliopsida; order Brassicales; family Brassicaceae; genus Aurinia; species Aurinia saxatilis. Next base: position 11,371 of record OVAP01003886.1, read on the forward strand.
TGCATTGATAAAGATGGTCTAATGGTTGACCCTTGTGGGTGATACCCATGACTTAACAGTGATTGTGTTGGCCTTGGAGCCATTGCAGATGAAGAAGACAAATAATTTAAATGCATTTGATTTTGCTGACTCTGGGGGATCTGGTTCTCAGGCCTAAATAAAGGTTTACTATGCAAGCGATTTGACATCGCATTACCAGGATTTGTCATATGATGCAAGTGAGCAGAAGGTACAGGGAGAGAGTTGGATCCTCTAACATTCAAGTGGGACCATGTCCCATCTGGAAGAGCATCGGCACCAGAAGACCCAAATCTTGATATCATAGGAGGGCCCCGACCAAAACGTGAATTACCATCTTGAAAACTATCAAATGGAGGAGCCCCAAATTCACTGTTAGATGAAACTAATCCTACAGATGAAGCCAAAACTTTCAAGTCCTTTTCTGCTACAATATTACCACGATTGGATGAATGAGGGAAATTTTGTGACAAACTCCAATTTTCTCGTAGCTGATGGCTTACACCATTCTTAACGTCAGAATCTAAATGAAAATCACTTGTGTTTCCTAGTCTGGGCCTTGCTCTTACATTTCCTAATGCTGGGGCAGATGATCGCAAAAATTCACCAGCCCTGCTACGATCTAGGGTAGGGCTCATATCTTCCCAGTCAAACTCTTCTTCTTCAGTGTTCTGCCATGGTGTAACCATCTTACTGTGAATACCATTCATATCATGAATTGGTTTATGGATGGCTTCATGTTTGCTAGTATCAACTCCATATGCATCTATCAAAGCTCTGGGTCTTTCGTGATCAATTCCTTGGCTTAAGTTGTCTTTTTTTCGCCATTCCATGTGTTCATCATCTCTGACAGTAGCTCGACCCAGTCCATGGTTATTATAGGCTTGATAAGAAGGATTTACTCCATCATTAAATCTCCTAGGAAACCCGTCTGCTGCATAGTCATTAGGGTCAAATCAAAAAGGGCTATATAAAGTCACTATTTAGTCTTACAGGTCTTGAGATTGAAGGAGTGAAAAAGTTACCTCCAACTGCAGAAGATGAGAGAGCCAAAGCTCCAGCAGTATTAGACCTTGGTCCAGCCCGGGAAGATGGGCTCTCTAACTGATCTTCAAAATCATCATATCCACCAAGTGAATTTTGGCCATACACTCTTGCACTGGAATTAATTCCTCTCAAATTCTGCATATCAAGCAGGCGCAGTTAAGGAAAAAACACATAAGAACACAAGTTTGGAATGAAAAATGATGACAACAGAAATCTATTGTGTCTTGCTAAAGAAGCCCTCTACAAAGGCTCACAAGCTCATTTTTCAGAATGTACCAGGATACAAGTGGCCCACTCATCATGAATAAGTCAATGGGACCTCAACAACACCTTCTACTCCAGACTGAATACTTGAAGAAGCAAATCTAACTCACAAACTACGAATCAAGTAAATCTAACTTACAGGAGGTCGTATTTATACAGAAAAATACCATAAACAAGGCCACTATGACGAGGCTGGAATAATCTAATACCAGGTTTCCTGAATATAGTAACAGAAAATAAACATACAGGCACATCCGAGCCCAAAGAAAAATGTCCTCTCTTGATCATGAAAAAAGAGAAAGGCTTACACTTTCAGCAGCTGAGGGCTCCAGCCTACGCAGATATTTTGGATTAACATGTATGCCCCTTGTTGGTTGAGCAGACTCAGAAGCCCCTACAGAAGATCGGTGGTTTGTAGCAGACGGAAGTTGCAATTGCATCTCAATCTTGCNTACAGGCACATCCGAGCCCAAAGAAAAATGTCCTCTCTTGATCATGAAAAAAGAGAAAGGCTTACACTTTCAGTAGCTGAGGGCTCCAGCCTACGCAGATATTTTGGATTAACATGTATGCCCCTTGTTGGTTGAGCAGACTCAGAAGCCCCTACGGAAGATCGGTGGTTTGTAGCAGACGGAAGTTGCAATTGCATCTCAATCTTGCGTAATACAGGTGTTGGAAAAACACTCGACCAAGTGCCAAACAAGTGACGCATTGAAGGATGTAAACTCGGATGCGCTTGGCTATATGCTAAGCAGAAAACCTAAAACAGCATACACAAAAAACAAAACATATCATGAACATGCTTCAGCCCTATACAAATCAGCCTCCTTATAAACTGCTCACCTCCGGTAGTCGGGACGAAAAATAACGAACATAATCCCGCCCGATGTTCTTGACTACGCTATCTAAAAGATACAGAGAAGGCAACTTCTGCTCAACTGGAGCCTGCATATACAGTAAACATTCTTCTCTAGTGCTTCAATGGGAGATACAATTAGGAAGAAAAAAAGCAAGAATCAGACCTCGAGGATTCGAGTGCAGATAGCATTAGCGATTCCTTCAGCATGTTCTCGTTGTTCACCAGCGATGATAGTGAGATCAGTGATAATAGGCTTGGAATTGAAAGTAAGCTCACCCAAAACAACCTCGTAAAGCTGAACAATCTCGTCCATACTCGGAGGCGGAATCTCATCGCCACCGAACTCATCCTCACGCTGATTAAGCAAAGCCTTGAACCGGTCAAGTATTGACGGTGGTGGCGTCGGTTTTTGCGGCAACTCGACGGACATAGCTTTGTTGCGGCTTGAGGATTGAATTGAGACAAGCCTTGGATTGAGGATTTTCTCGGATTCCATTTTTANAATTGAGACAAGCCTTGGATTGAGGATTTTCTCGGATTCCATTTTTATTCCAATTTTCAATAGTGAAGAGTGAGAATTAGTGGAAGCATGAGGCTAGGGTTTGTGTTCCACCATGAAAACGCGAATCGTCACCTTCGAGAAGAGAGAGAGATCGATAACGGAAGTTTTTTTTTTAGTGATGTGGATTTTTTTACCCTTTTCAATTTTGTATCTGGACTTTTGAAATATTCCATTTTCGGCCTGTTATTTTATCAGAGGTATTGACTGCACCCCAGTTTGATTTTAACTGTTTTAGGTAATGCAAGTAGAATTCTTCTGACTTTTACCATGACCCGACCATTATAGAAGGGGAGGAAAGGTTGAATTTGGTGATTGAATTGAAAGCTTGAATTTTTTCAAAAATATTTTATGTTACAATTAAAACATTTAAACTCAAGACGATTGTTTACATAATATGCTCATTTAACTTTTTTTGTAATATATTTTTAATTGCCAAAATTTTAGCGATTTTGATATTATGAAGTATTTAACACGCAAAACATAAAATTGTTGATATTTTCTGAAATACTATTATAAATTTAAACTCGAAGATCTAATTCAGAATAAATTTTTTTGTGTATATATATAGGTTGTATGATCTTGAGATAACAGTTTTTACAGCCAAAATCTTTACAAGCAACATCGTACAACAAAAACCTACGGAAAAGTCTTTACTAATCAACACACATAATTTCAAACAAAAATTGCCATGGTCTTAAGCTTAGTTGAAGTTCATACACTAAATCACAAGCCTACACTTTGGTCTCCAAATCACTCACCTTATTAAAACTCATAAACCCTTTGATCACAAAATGGCATACTACATTGTAAACTCAAATCGTCATCTTAAACCACATCGAATCCCATAAACCCATATCACAAGATCTAATACCCAAAACTCTACTTTTAAATAACAAACCATGCATTACTTAATTAAGCATCATCAAAGCTCATAAACCTTAATTAACCGTAAAATCAAAATCAAACCTTATCTTCTGAATTCTATATATGAGCCCAACCTTGTCATAAAAAAATGTGTTTGTTTCTTGTAGTATCCCTTAGAAAATCTTAAACACACTTATTTATTTATGGGGTTCACACACTNTTTAAGTATAAAAGTGTTTGTGAACTGTGATTGTTTATCAAAAGATTTTTTTTTTCTACTTTCTCTATCTGATACTCGTTTTGGTTTTTTTTTGTTTTGTTGTTGTTAATTATCTTAATCTTTGATGTTGTGATCTCCCTTTTCCATAGGTACCCTAAGAAAGTTGCTAAAGATTATATTCCAAAGCAAGCAGAGTTATAAACTTACCATATGATTTATGAAAATCTTAGGTACGAATACGATCTATTTAGTTTCTAGGTCGCTAGTTTACTAGTGAAGCAACCATAATTTATTATTCATAGATAACCAAGCATACATTCATAATTCATTCTAGCTCATGCTAGTGCATGTGCATGTGCCTTAAAAATAAGTAACCCATAAACTAATTAACCAAGATCTGCAGGAGCTAATCTAACGTAAAGATCTTGACCTCCATTCACGTAATTCCGCATATC
>OVAP01003887.1:0-15657 GCA_900406295.1 Aurinia saxatilis
AACAAAATTCCCAACAGCATACCCGCGCGTAGCGCGGGCCCTAATTCTAGTTTCAACATAACAATGTAGTTAAATATAAAATTATGTTGTCTTATTAATCAAAAGATGACACAACTCGTGTTGATAGGTTTGTCGACTAATTATCTTAAGACAACTATTCTTATTAAAAAGAAAAATAATAATCGTAACTACCACTAAAAGAATCGTTTACTTGTAACTTGTAGCTTTCCGTCATTAATGGACCAACCCACTCCAAAACTTAAAAAAACATTGAAAGACTTGTCTATAAAAAATCTTCAACATCATATAAAAATTCAGATTTTCTACATGTTTTATTGGTTTCGGATAATAAAACCCAAAAAAAATTGGTCCACTAAAGCTCGTAGTTATCAATTGTAATGATCATCTTTTCATGTAGTTAGCACTACCATTTTGGTGACGGGTCAAGCCATACTTCGAATGATTCTTCATGTTATATGATTGTATCGAATCTTTATTACATGATTAGTTCGAATCTTTGAAGATATTTAGTGAGTTTTATGAAAATTTAAGACAATATATTATAAAGCTTTTGTCTGAATTAGTAGTGGAGCCATGGAGAAAAAAATGTATTGGTTTTTAATGAAATAAAGAAGAGTTATTGAAATGGCGTTACAGTTGAAATGTTTGAACGTTAGGTAGCATGCGACAATTTGAATTTATGGTAGTACTTTAAATAATTGCATACGAACAAGTTAATTCAATATGCTTACCTCATGAATTAAGCGTTAGAAAATAATTACTTTGACTTGATCAGTTGAATATGTTTTTGTTTGGATTGCATTATTTGTTCTTTGTAATTTGTAGTCGACTCTTGACACTTGACTGAGGTAACTGTTACTTTTTTGCATATTAATGGGCTAAAGTAAGTGTACATTTGTCAAAAAAGCAAGAAAGAAAACCTAAGAAAATTAATTGTAATATGACATATATATTGTCTTCAAAATTAATATCTTTCGCTTTTTGATTTTTTTTTTTTTTTTTTGTCATCTTAATTTTATTAGAACTTAAACGAGGATAATACATCAGAGCCGGCGGTCACAAACATGTGCCCCAGAGACAGAAGCCGGCGGATTTAAACGAAATCCCCAGAAACAAACAACATACAACCAAGATTACACAGGAGCTTACAAGATAGCAAAGTACAAGATCACACGCCCCAACCAAACCAAGGTTAAAATAAAATCACATCTAAAACACGACTCTCGACAACTAGCTAATGAACTCTTTCGCTTTTTGATTTTGTCCACCACAAATGGTACGGGACTGGAAAATTTTCTCCGTTATTTATCAGAATTTTTTATTACTTTAATGCCAGTAGTAAATATCAAATCTAATTTCCAAAACCATAAATTTAAATTCTCATTTCATATATTCGATAATATTAATGATATATTTAAATTCTCATTTCATATATTCGATGATAGTAGTGACGGTGAGAATCATAAGTCCACTGAAAACAACATTATCACATCTGAAATTAACAAAGTTCGGCAAAATCTCCGGATTTCTTATAATAAATATTGATACCGCGTAAATCAAAATCAAATTTAATATCAATTTTAAAAAGAATAATATAGTTCAAGAAGAAATTTAACAAAAGAAAATAATTAGATAGAAATATCTTAATGAAAATATTCAAGCGATCAATAAAGATTAGAAGACTTAACTTTAATGAATAACAAAGTTACATATTTATAGTACAAGGTTGAGACATCTAGTAAACCTAAACCTAATATACACAAAGACTAATGTATCCTTTACACGCCCCCTCAAGATGGAGGGAGAGAGATCACTTCAATCTTGCTTCAAATATCAGTAAAGCGAGCACCCGAGAGAGGCTTTGTGAGAACATCTGCAAGTTGGTCCCTTGTGGAGACATGAGAGACACGAAGAAGGCCAGCTTGAATGTGATTACAAACAAAATGATAATCCAAAGCAATATGTTTCATGTGAGAGTAGAACACCGGGTTAGCACAAAGATAGGTAGCGCCACCAAGTTCAGTGAGAAGAGAACACAACCAGCGTAGTTCAAAGGCAGTATTAGCAACCGATCGATATTCAGCTTCAGTAGAGGAACGAGAAACACCACGTTGCTTCTTAGAAGACCATGAAACAATGTGCTTACCAAGATAGGCAACATAGACATTAGTAAAAACATAATCATCAGAATCACCGGCCCAATCCGCATCGAAGAATGCATGAAGTGAAAGAGAGTTGGTCGCGGAGAGAAAGATACCATGAGTAAGTGTACCAGCAAGGTAGCAAAGAACACGCTTGGCAGCTTGTCAATGATCAGACGTCGGTTGATGCATGAATTGAGACACACGGTTAACGGCATAGGAAATTTCAGGTTGAGTAAAAGCAAGATACTGAAGACTCCCAACTACAGTCCTATACTCTGTTGGGTCCGAGAGACGATGACCGGAACAGAGAGTGAGCTTCGGAGACGAAGCCATATGAGAAGAGACCGACTTGGTATCAAGCATGTTGTTCTTGTTTAAGAGCTCAACAATATAGCGCCGCTGCATAAGATGAAGTCCAGCTGTAGTACGACCCCAAGAAAATAATTGAGGTTGCCTAAATCCTTTACAGAGAAACAATCAGAAAGAGTCTCGATGATACGTTGGACTAGAGCTGGACTACTACCAGTGACAATAATATCATCAACATAGACTAGAACATACAAAAAAATCCCATTAGAACGCAGGATAAAAAGAGAAGCATCAACAAGAGAATTCACAAAACCAGTCTGAAGAAGAGAATTCTTGAGTTCCAAGTATCAAACATGAGGCGCTTGTTTTAATCCATAGAGTGATTTCTTGAGTTTGCAAACATGATGTGGTCGATCTTTGTCAACGAAGCCAGGTGGTTGCTCAATATAAACTTCATCAGTGAGACGACCTTGGAGGAAGGCATTATTAACATCAAGTTGCCGAATGGGCTAATTTCGACTAACCGCAATGCCAAGAACAAGACGAACAGTTGTAGACTTGATAAAGGGACTAAACATTTCAAAGAAATCAATGCCCTCATGTTGATGAAAACCCTTGGCAACCAAGCGAGCTTTAAAGCGATCAAGAACACCAGTGGGAAGAAGTTTCGTCTTAAATACCCATTTGCAGCCGATGACATTATGTGTGGGAAGAGGCGGCACGAGATTCCAAGTATCATTTGAGACAAGCATTAAATTCTTCAGACATAGCATTACACCAATTGGGATCCTTAAGAGCTTGATCAAAAGTCTTTGACTTGATGAGATTAGCAGCCACCAATATAGTCGAAAGACACAACTTGTGAACAAGCTTGGAGATATTGTTCTTGGCCCAAATTTGCATGGGATGAGTATTAACCGGACCAGCAGCATGTGAGGGTACCACAGGAGGTGGTGTTGGAACCTGAGACGGTAACGGAGAGGGAGAAGTAGGTACCTCAGTTGTAGCATTTGGCGGCTAAATGATGGAACCCGCAACATGATGAAGGTGAGGATCAGAGCTAGGGGCCATAGATGAGTTGTGGAGTGGTTGGGGCGAAGCACGAAAAACTAGCGGGACAGTAGTAGGCGAAGGGAGGACAGGCTCATCAGTGATGACATCACGCGGAGGAGATTCCTTAGCACTAAATGGAAACACCATCTCATTAAACTGAACATGTCGCGAGGTGTAAAGGCGACCGGGTTATTGCTCAAGACATAAATACGCACTATGAGAGAGTGAGTATCCAAGAAACACGCAACTAATTGAGTGTTGTTAAAGCTTATTAGTAGTGTATGGTCGAAGCCAAGGAAAGCATAAGCAACCAAAAAACTGTAATTCCTCATAGTTGGGTTGGTCCTTGAAGAGTTTTTGATATAGAGACTCAAGAGAGATAATCGGGTTGGGCATCCGATTAATAAGGTAAATTGCTGTCGTTGCCAAAGCATAAGGCCAGTAGATGTGAGGGACAGCCGAGTGAGTAAGCAGAGCAAGATCCGTCTCCACGATATGACGATGCTTTCGTTCTTCAATATCAATGTGCTCAGGCGTATGCGGGGGTGATGTAAGGTGAGAGATGCCTTGTTCTTGGAGAAATGACCGCAGCGCGATGAACTCTCCACCATTGTCCGAGAAAAGTGTGCCAATCTGAGTCTGGAACTTGTTTTGAACAAGCGCAGTAAAGTCAATGAAGGTGCTGCGAACATTAGACTTGGCTTTCAACGGGTAGAGCCAAGTATAGCGAGTAAAGTGGTCAGCAATCACCAAGTAGTATTTGAGATGATCAACATATACAATGGGAGAAGTCCACACATCGGTGAATAAATATTCAAGGGGATGGTGTGAGCGAATAGATGTTTGGGAGAAAGGTAACTTATGACTTTTATTAAGCAAACAGTCATCACAAAGTAAATGTTTTACACTTTTTTGATGAGGGAGACGAAAACGAGAAACAATAGTCATCAAAATAGAGCTAGATGGGTGGCCAAGACGAGAGTGCCAATCACGGAGACTTGTCTTTGACTTCAGTGAAGCATAGAGAGCGGAGACTAAAGCAGATGTGACCGGCCACTCGTACAGCTCATCTTTAGTTTTTCCTTGGAGTAAGGGGGCCCCCGTGCTGAGATCTTTCACATGAAAATGTGCGGGGGAAAATTCCACAGAGACTTTGTTAGCATTACCAAGTCGATAAACCGAGATCAAGTTTTTATGTATATCGGGTACACAAAGAACATGAGATAGCAGAAATGGTTTAAATAAAGAGGGAAGATAGGAGGAACCAGTATGAGTGATACCAAGGGCAGAGCCATCGCCAATCAGAACTTCATCATTGACACGGTAAGGTTGATGAAGAGCAAGGTTGTTGAGATCGAATGTAATGTGGTGTGTCGCACCACTGTCCAAGAGCCATGGATTTGTGTTTGGGACGTAATGGCCAGTAGCAAACTTAGCTTGAGGCTGCCATGGTGACGTAGAGAAGTTGCCATGTTGTGGAGTGTTGCTCAAGGAAGCGCCTTGTTAGATTTGTTGGCAGCGTCTAGCCGAGTGGCCATAAACCCCACAGAGCTGGCGTTGACCTTGATAGCCACGCGAGGTCTGGGAAGACTGTTGGGGAGAGTCTTGTGAGTTCCAAGGCTGAGACGAATGTGGAGCAGAATTGTTGTTGCGATAGTTGTTATTGTTGTTGTGGTGATTGTTGTTATGTTATGAATTGTTGCGGTAATTGGAGTTGTTACGAGGTTGGTGTTGAGCAGCATTAGCAGAGAAAGGAGCACGACTTTGTTTAGCATTGGCGGAGCGGAGTTTGTTCTCATAATTCAAGGGTTTCTCATGAATCTCGGCAAAAGGTGGAGAAGTGTCACGAGCTTCGATTTGATCAGACACATGTTTGTATTCTTTAGGTAGGCCTGCAAGGATGCTATCAGTCTGATCTTCGAGCTCAAGTGGTTTGCCAAGGTCAGCAAGTTGATCAAAGAAACCGGTGATGCCTTGCATATACTCATCAATTGTCTTTGAACCCTTGGTGAATTCCTTGAGGTTGTCTTTGATACTTTGGAGGTGAGAACACGTTGGCTTAGCATAGGTGTTGAGCAGCGTTGTCCAAATCTCAGAGGCAGTAGTGGACCGAGAGAGACATGGTTGAATGGAGAGCGAGATGGTGCCGAGGAGAGCACCGTAGAGCAGCTTGTCTTGTCGTTTCCAGTAGGTGAAGTCGGGGTTCGTGGTGGTGACACCATCAACGGTAACAGTGGGCTCCGGCTTTGAAGCTGAACCATCCAGGAAGTCGGCAAGTTCATACCCATCGAGAAGAGCATGAACCTGACGACTCCACATGAGGTAGTTAGAGGAGGTAAGCTTAGTGATGTTAAGCATGTTGATGTTCAAGAGAACGGCTGTTGTTTTGGTAGGGACAATCATCTCACTTGAGACAAACATGATTGACAAAGAAGAGAGGGACGAGGTTTAGGTTTTGAGGAAGAGAAGAGTAGGAGCGGCGTTGCCGTGAAAAGAAGAAGAAAGAGGAAGAAAGAAAATTTAGGGTTAGGTCTTTAGGAGCTTATTACTCTTATACCATATAGATTAGAAGACTTAACTTTATTGAATAACAAAGTTACATGTGTATAGTACAAGGTAGAGACATCTAGTAACATAAACCTAATATACACAAAGACTAATGTAACCTTTACAAATTCTCGTATCAATTTTATATGTATATTTGGTAACTGTAATTAAGTAGATTGGTGAAAGTTTTAGGTAACTAGAACTAGGTAACAAGACATGATGTATGTGTAAATAAGAGGGTTAGACCTCCTTGATTAATATCATCGATTGGCTTTCGCTAATGGTCCTCTTTTGGTTGACCAAGAACCTTAATGTTGCTTGATAGGTCGTTTGATTTATCTTGGAGTTACTAGACCCGATCTTGCATATTCAATTCACTTTCTTTCTCAATTCTTGAAGCAACCTCGTCAAGAACATTGGACAGCAGTGCTTCGTGTGATTCACTATATAAAAGGCATCCTGGACAAGGAATCCTCCTTCGAGCTGACTCGGATTTACATTTGCATGGTTGGTGTGACAGTGATTGGGCAGGTTGCCCACTTACTCGTCGATCGTTGACCGGATGGTTTGTACTGCACTGATATCATTTGAATATTTTAGTTAAAATATTCAAACATCCTTAACTTCGGTGAGTTAATACACATAAAATTTGAATATTTTCTCAAATTACCAAATCATACAAGAAAAACGTCCAAAATCCATAACTTCGCGGGTTAATACACACGAAAGTTGAATACTTTTCAAGATTTACCAAATGATATTAATGCCTTAATAATTGAAACACTATTAGAAATCATACGAAAAATGTAAAAAAATTCTTTTAACTTGGTGGGTCAATAAATACAAAAGTTATGTATTTTCCAAAAAACACTAAAATATCAATGTCTTACTATTTTGAATTTTTGGGCACCAATAAAGATCATACAAGCAAATGATATATACAATGCACCAAGAAATAGCATAGTGTCACAAATTTTTAACAAATTATTATTACTAAGGATTATATTAAAAAAATTAACAAATTAATATTTTATATGTAGCATATGGTTAAGACTCTGTTACAAAAAATAAACAAATTAAAATGTTTAATATTCTTATTAAAATTAAATACTCTTAACATATTAACTTAAGAATATATCAAAAATTAAAATTTTAAATTAATATTGATATACTCTTAAAATTTTAAGACTCTTAAGTGGTTAAAATTAAATACTCTTAACATTTTAACTTAAAGAGTATATCAATATCAACCATATGCTACCAAGAAAGTATTAACCATATGAGTATATCAATATTAACAATTTTTAAGAGTATATCAATATTAATTTTGGTATACTCTTAAGTTAAATTAATTTTAATTTTGATATTAACCATATGCTTTTTTAACACTGATTTTTAGATTATCGATTAATTTTTTATTTTTTGTCGTTTGCAAATCTAATGTCTATTACAAATAATTTTTAATTCGATCGTGATCGGATGAACATCCCACGGTGCAACTCTTTCCGTAATACACGGTACATATCAAATAAATGCCCCTTACGGATAACTACTCCACGATGCAGCTCTCTCCGCAACACGGATCCACCATGACGGTCTTACATGTATCATATTTACGATGGACAGCTCTCCGCCATGCATGAGACCACAATGAACGGTTCTATCTGCATCACCATTGAACCTCCGTAAGCCTGCATATTCTTTAATACGCAAAACTTGTATTTTCTGGGGTTCGAACTCCAGACCTGGTGTAGAAGCCTTTAAACTCTTAACCAATATGCTAATAAGCTTCCACAAAACCATATGCTACAAAGAAAAATATTAAAATGTTAAATTAATATTGATATACTCTTAACATATTAACTTAAGAGTATATCAATATTACCCAATTAAAATTTTAAGACTCTTAAGTGGTTAAAATTAAATACTATTAACATTTTAACTTAAGAGTATATCAAAATTAAAAAATGTTATTAAATTATTAATTTATAAAATTATATCAAGATCTAGTCTTATTATTTAGTTGATGATAATTTTATTTAAATGAAAATTATATTTAATTATGCTATATATACAATATTAATTTGGAAATTTTTTGTATTATAACTTCTTCAGAATATATTCATAATCTATAAGATCACATAAACATTAACTAGAGAGAGAATATTTAACTAATGTTTTTTTTTTCTTTCCTTCAAAGATTCTATTTATGTAAAAGAAAAAGAGACATAGTTTATACAAAAATGAAATAAAACAAGAAACAAACGTAAAACTATATCCAAAGAGGAAATCATCTCAAATCCATCTTGTTCAGAGAGGAAACTACATTCTTTCAAAAAATCAACAAAGAGGAAACTGATGTATTGAAAACATGACAAGTTTTGTGGTACAGAATAGTGAGTAAAATATCTTGGAATAAGAAAGAAATCTATAAACACTTACGATGACAACTATAAATACTTCATTCCAGTATTTCACTGAAACCATCTAGTTAAAGCATCTTATTTTCTCTAAACTTAGAAAACAAGAAGAAGATGAACAAGGTGGAGATGTTGATAATCATAATTAGTTTGTGGTTACTAACTTCTTCATGGTTCGAAGTCAGTGAATCATTACCACACAGAAAATCTTTGATATATTTTGAAATGTTACCAAAGGCTCCGAGTGTACCTTCTGATTCATCAAAAGGTCACAACCACTACGGTAAATCCTCTTCAATACATTTTGGAATCTTACCAAAGACTCCGAGTGTACCTTCTGATCCATCAAAAGGTCACAACGGCTACGGCCAATCCTCTCTGATACATTTTGAAACTTTACCAAAGGGTCCAAGTGTACCTTCTGATCCATCAAAAGGTCACAACCACTACGGTGAATCTTCTCCAATACATTTTGGAATCTTAGCAAAGGCTCCGAGTGTACCTTCTGGTCCATCAAAAGGTCACAACCACTATGGTGAATCTTCTCCAATACATTTTGGAATCTTACCAAAGGCTCCGAGTGTACCTTCTGGTCCATCAAAAGGTCACAACCGCTACGGTGAATCCTCTCTGATACATTTTGAAACCTTACCAAAGGCTCCGACTGTACCTTCTGATCCATCAAAAGGTCATAACGGCTACAGCCAATCCTCTCTGATACATTTTGAAACCTTACCAAAGGCTCCGACTGTACCATCTAATCCATCGAAAGGTCACAACCGCTACAGTCAGTCCTCTCTGATACATTTTGGGACCTTACCAAAGGCTCTAAAATGTACCTTCTAATCCATCAAGAGGCCACAACCGCTATGGTCAATCCTCCGTGATATATTTTGAAACATTTCCAAAGACTCCAAGTGTATCTTCTCATCCATCAAAAAGTTACAACCGCTACGGCCGATGGTGAATCCTCTCCAAAACCTCCAAATCATCCATTGAATGCTTAGCATGGTCGCAACGGGATCTCCAGTAGGCTTTGGAACTTAATTTGTCCAAAACCTCGACTCAGTGTGCTTCACTGTTGTTAGAAACCAAAGAACTTTGTCTCATAAGCATCATCGCATATGTATACCTATAATCTCCCCTACATTATCATTACTTTATGACGACCCACACCCACCATATTATACTTAAAAGATTTGTTTCCTACCTTTGTTCTATCATTCTCAAGCGATTTAAATAATTATGTGTTTCTTCTATGTTACATGTGCTTATCAATGTCTCGTGAACCATTAATAATAAGCAATCGATACTCACTCCGCCATATGTAATAACACAAACGATTAAATGGTTACTTATTTTCAACAAAATTTGATCTTATAATTCGTGCATTGATTTTTCTTTTATAAGAAAAACAATGCATGAATTACATAACTTATAATTCATGCATTGTTTTTTTGGTCCTATATATATCCACAATAAAAATAAAAAAATGTTTGGTTTCAAATGTTTGATTACCAATTCCTGTCATCCTATTAGGGCGGTTAGGGTGGTTAGACCGCGTCTCAACAGCCCTTTTTACACAAATGGAGCAAACCCCAAAACCACATCCGTTGCTCACAAACGAAGCTACCCTTTATATTTGATAAGTAGTATACCCATCTACCCGAATACGATCTGAATACCGAAAGGTTTCTATCGACAATATCTACAAGTTGAGAGAGGGAAAGAAACCGAGAAACACTAGCAGCGGAAGAGCTCTGGTGGTAATGATGTGGGGCAAAACTTCTTTGCTGCAAACTTGTACTGCCAGAAAGAAAAAAAAAGAGTAGACATTTCAGTATTTTGTTTAAAACTATCGATAACAAAGAAGTAAAAAGAGAAGTGGAATAATTGTTACTTTGTGTTGACTGTACTTCTTTCTGACTGCAACAACATCAGTTGAGGGACTCTCATGACACAGCTGAAGAAGTTTCTTAACACATGCTTCCATATGTTTACCCTTGTACGATGTGTAATGCTCTAATGTAGCGTTCTGCAAAAACAAAAAACAAAAACCCAACTTAATAAGTTTTGTCAGAAAACTGAGTTAGACACTGGAGAATATAGGAACTCAAATACAGTTTTTTGGTTCATACCCATGGTTCTCTTGAAGGGTGTAGTATGTATTGTGCCAAGAAAACAGAAGAGGCTGCCACAAGCGATGGAGTGTATCGAAGCATAGAGTAATCCAATAGTGACAATTCGCTGATATAGCTGGCTAGACACTCAAACAGCAGTGATGGTACCTAATAGAAAACAGTAACCGGTCAAAAACGTCTATGACACATCACATTTTGAGTATCTTCGATTGTCATATGACAACATACCTCCTTTTTGCCTTGAGCAGCGCGAACAAAGCGCCTAGCCACCATTTTTAACAAAGTCTAGATCAGCAGGGAACCACAGAAGAAAGGATGAAAGAAGTAACATAAATATAATCTTTACGCTACCTCAAGAAACATTTTGCGGTTGGAGTTGTTAATTCAAACTTCAAGTAGTTCAGAACAGAAAACTCCATCTCCAAAAGCTGTTAAGAAGATATAAAGTTAATGATGTATTACTGGCATACCTAATCACAAGAGAAATAGTTTGTCTTTGGAGGACCAAAATACAAACCTCGTCTCTTAAGTATGTGTTATCAGTGATGTAGCAGAAATCCTCCACTTGGGGCACAAAAACTTCTTCATACTTTCTGGAAATTCAGTATGTCCATTAGTTAGAAATTGAACACTTCTGGAGAAAAAAAAGGATAACACACAAAGTAAAATTTCTAAATTGCTTACGCTGCTATCATCACGCAAACAACACCAAGCAATTGCAGGTTTTGCTTGGTGATTACATTGCCTGAAAGATATCGATCAACATAGTTCACAGCCAAATACAATGTCTCTGGCAGAAGCCTGTACTCTTCAGCAACCTATAGTTTCATGAAAATCCAGAGACCAACTTTGAAATTATAAATTACCCACCAGTGTTAATTCTCTAAAGAAAACATATCTCGCCTCATCAATCTACTAAAAATTTTTGCTTTAATAAACCAGGAAACATTCCAAACTTACCTCCACGAGCCAGTCAACCAGTATAGAACGCATGCTAGCATTGATATTCGACTGAATCCTCTCCATGTAATCCACATCAGGCCTTTTCTTTACCTGCAGAGAATCAATTCATAATCTTGATACTTCAAAAGAACAGAACAAAGTTACCATAAGAACTTAAAGTAAGTCTACCTCGGATGCACGCAAATTCTCGTAGATATCACAAGCAATGACACCACAAAGCTGTGGATCAATCAAGTTACTATCAATATTCACAACTTCATCATCATCTTTTCCCATATCCGTCTTTGATATCTCCGGGAGAGTAACCATGTATTCAACTTCAGAGCATTTGAGAGAATCATTAGTGGATAGTGATTGGTCAGAGGCATCCACAGGTGATGATGAATCACGAAGTATATCACAAGATTGAGGCAATTCAATAACGTTCGATTTCACATTTGGCTTCGGAGGTAAACCAATTCCCAAATTCCGATTACGAGATAAACCAGGCTTTGGTGCTTTCTTTGAACAATGCACCTTCACAGAATTCAACAATTCACAGATTATTATAAACTACAATTCCAGTCTAAACCCTAGAAACTCGTCGGAATCTGAAAGGGGGAAAAACGAAGAAGGAAGAAGAGAGAAATCCAAAATTAACTTACGAGAGTAGAAGAAGACGAAGTAGATTTACGAAATCCGCTCTTCTGATTAGTGATATCTCCGAGAGGATTACGACGATCGCCGAGTGGGACTCGAGTTTTGGGCTTAGTGATCGGATTCTGATCCTGTGATTGATTCTTCGATTCCGACGAGGAAGAAGAAGAAGTTCGTTTAGGCAACGACGACATCATCGCTGCGATTCGCCGTCGTCGTTTTTCTCCGGTGAGATTAGGGTTTTCGAATCTTTCGTACGAGAGAGAGAGAGATCTTGAAGGAGAAGAGAAATGAAACTGCGAAAAAAAGGAAAAAATGGGAATTAATCGTAACCGTCGATTATAGTAAAAAACCGTTACGACTAAACGCAATTAATTAATCAGTGGGTCCCACTTTTTGTTGAGCGCGAAACTGCTTTTTTTTTTTTTTTATGTACTAGTAACTAACTAAAAAACCCTCTGAGTAAAGCAGAGTCTTTAAATAGTGATATTTTTTTTTTGAATTTTAAAAATTAGTTTATTTATTTTCATTTTCTTGTGATCAAATTCTCACATGTTTGAAGTTGTTAAAATTGTATATAGGAGTTGCAACAACCTGTTAACCATTTTTATTCCAGTTTCTTTACATGGTTTTTGAAATATGTGTTTCACGATTTATGATTTTATACAAAGTTTTTTTTTCATATTTTTTTAACGGTTAATATTTATTTTTCGTGTTTCTTAGTTCTTATCTATAAAATTTTAATGTCGAGTCTATACTGATGGCATATCTGAATAAATATAAGGTGAAACAGATCTAGAGTAGATATTGAGATTTGATAAGCGAAATGCTTATCATCTCACATCTTTCATAATCTTAATTTTCTTGATGGTTAAGCGCAATTACTTGACGTGGCAAGCAATACAATCTTTGTGCGCTCTTTCCACAATCCCAATAGTGTACCATTTGACCAATGAGCTTGATTCCATCATCCATATTGGTGGTTGCAAGTTTGGTTTAGTCTCTTTATGTGACAAATATCATTATTAGCATGTATTGTCACTGTTTTTAAGACAAAATTGGAATCTTTTGCAAACAAGACAAAAAGGTTTTTAAGTGGTTAGTCCTTTTACGTTTTCATGTAGGGAACAAGGGTCATTCTTTGATCATTCCAAAGTTTTGAATTTTGTCATTGATCATTTCAAAGTTTGAATTTTTATTACCCCAGTTGTTTTGTGACACTACTTTTATTTTTCCAGTTCACGTCTAAATCATGAAAGACCGCGTGCAGTAACTATTTTAGAGCACTTGAATACTTTAAATCTCGAGCACTTCAAAGCCAACTATTTTGATTAAAGTTGAGCCCTTTAATTTTGTCGACCATATGATAAAGTCATTGTATAGAACTAAAGATACCCAAAGATGAATAAAAATAACCAGAATCCAAATACTTTTCTGTTGATTCTTGATAGTTAGTAGCCTGCAGGTCTCATGAGTCTTGACCTTAGATTAAAAGATAACATTTTTTGTTTCTTCAAAGATGTTAATGTATTGGTATAGTAGACTCAACTAGAGTTTTGAAATTTTGAATATATTAATAGTCGACCATTGGTATAATTGAAAAGTTATTATTATCTTAATGGTAGGGACCAATAAAAAAAAAAACAAGTCAAAATCTCACAGATAAACTTCTCTAATCTCTCCCGCCACCCACTCCTATCTTCCTCTAATCTCGCCTCTCATCACTCTCTCTCCTTTCCTCAT
This sequence comes from Aurinia saxatilis, assembly GCA_900406295.1. Classification (NCBI taxonomy): domain Eukaryota; kingdom Viridiplantae; phylum Streptophyta; class Magnoliopsida; order Brassicales; family Brassicaceae; genus Aurinia; species Aurinia saxatilis. The sequence continues at coordinate 13,978 of OVAP01003887.1, forward strand.
ATAAACACAATTAATACTCTTTCTTAATCTTAACTCTAAAACTCATCAAAAAACCAAACTCAAACTCTTGTGTCTTTAAGACTAAACTCTGTTCTCAAGAAAATGGCTATTGGTGATGATTCATTCAAGAGACCAGGAACAATACCATTTAGTTGGGAGATCCGACCCGGTGTACCCAAAACCCGACCCGAGAACAAAACTGTTGTTCAAGAACCACCAAAGAAACTATCTCCTCTTCGTTTAAAACCATTACTATCTCACTCTCACTCTCAGCCGCTTTTTCCACCGGCTTTATCACCACCGTCGTCTTCATTCATCTCCACTTCAAAAAAGACTCGTCCTTTATCTCCTTTAGCTCCTCTAACTCCTCCATTGAAGCTTAAGCCACCACCAACACCATCACGCTCTGTTTTCTACTCTCCAGGACCTTCTTTTCGATCTTCCCCACGTGCCTTTTCAGAAAGGTGGCAACTTCACAAGATCCGACCCGAACCCGAGTCAAGATCCGATCTTAGTGTTGCCGGGTTTGGTTGTTTTCCTAGTCCTAAGTTCAGGTTAAGGAAGAAGAGCAAGACTGGTCGGAGAAGAACAGGGTCGAAGTCAGAGAATGAGTACTGTTCTGATATTGAGATGATGTCTCCATGGACTGTTTCTAGTAGGAGATCGGTTTCTCCGAGATGGGATTCGCCGAAATCTTCGTTCTCTTCGCTTCGATTTTCGCCACGGATTGCTAATGAAGCTGAGTGGGTTGGGTTTGGATTCTTTTGAGCAGAAGTATGAACTGGTTCGAGATTGGTTTCTTTAGCCATCCGAAGCAAAGGAACCAAAGCAAAATCTTTGGGTTAAGATTTAATGTTTTTTTTTAAGTTCAGGCTCTTATATCTAAATATTTCAATAGTGTTTTCACATTTTTGTAATATGTTGGGTTGGATTGTGGGATGTCTAATAGACAATCCTAAATTTTTGAAGTTTTGAGGGGAGCTATTCTCAACCTTTTTTTTTTTTTTTAAATTTTTCACTAAGGAAATCTTTATTGCAAGCAGCATAGGATACAAGGGTGGGATTCATTTTTTAGTACACGGAGACGGTTCTGGAGTGTACCAAGTGAAAAGTTTCCAACAACTAAAGATAGTTGTCAGAGTTAAGTACTTAAAACAAAACGATCCTAAAACCTGAACAATACGTAAATACATGGGTGTTAACAAACCAACTTAATTAAACAAAAAAAAGGATGATACAATCTAAAAACTAAGATGGCATCAACCATCTTGAGGCTCCAGTATAGTGACCGAGAAGAGAGCAGCACGACACACCTAGCAACCAAATAAAAGGAGGGTACAACGGGAACATGCACCAATTTCCAAACCGTCTTTCCTTCAAACACTTTTTCTATTGCTTAGTCCAAACAAGGTTAAGCCACTGAGTTGTGGTTGAAAAACGAGTCTTTATTAGAACAAGACACATGCACGTTTCCATGGGGGAGAGACCGCTACCAAATTCTAATTCCAAACTAGAACGGAAAGAGATCCAATATCACCCTAAAGCTTAATTAAATTGGAATTAGAAAAAGACAACAACATACTTATGCATGTAATAAAAAAGATCTAGCCGAAAAACCACAAAACGAACTGAAAGCTTAGGATTTATAAATAAATAAAAAACATTTTTTACTTTATATAT
>OVAP01003888.1:0-15655 GCA_900406295.1 Aurinia saxatilis
TGAAACTACCTAAAAACTAATTATAAACTCAAAACTACCTAAAAACTAATTGGAAACTCAAAACTACCCTATTACCTAAAATTCCCATTGTTATATATTTATTGTTTTTTTTCTTGTTTTGGCGAAAGATAAAATGAACATTTGGCATACGTTTATTATTGGACAACTATATATTTATGCTACCATGATTTATTTCAGTGCTAACTACCAAGTACCAACTAATTGAATGGTAACTACAATTATACTTTCACATAATATTATACAAAACAATATATATAGGGTGCAATTGGATGTTTAGAGGAATAAAATATAGTGGAATAGGTTATTACTCTATAAATTTACCAGTTGTCAAAAATGCTAATGAAATAAAATTCTACTTATTACTTTGAAAAAACTGAATTTGTTCACAAATTCTTCAAAAACTATTCTTCTACATTTTTTGAAAGGATTGAATGGGATAAAAAATTTCCTCTATCTTTTTTATTCTATTAGTATTTTTTGTGTATAACCAATTGCATCCATAGAGAGAGAGTGGTAACTACTTTCACATTGTCTGGAGGACGAGATCCCACTTTTGTTTTATGACTAAGCAATCGAGTCAGCTTAAATACAGAGTGGACGAGTTTTACATGGATATTTTCTTTATTTGTCAAAAAATATTCATGAAAAAAATAAAATTGAATATCCATGTTAATCTCGACGGTATTTGAACTGGCTTGGTTGCTTAATTATAAAATATAAGAGTGATTTCATGTTCTAGATAATATTCCTAAGGAGACTAAGCCATAAAAGGGGCTTTTTGTGTAGTTTGTCTTGGAAGAACAAGCTTTGGCGAGCTGATGCAATGCAGTATAGCCACCAAAATACTTATACCACCTCCATAGAAATTTCTTAATAAGTTGTTTAGTGAATAATAAACTAAAAAAATTAATATAATATTATGTGAATTGCTTATAAAACTAAGAAAATCTATCTAAAATTGTTTATTTGAGCAATTTCTAGTAGGTTTGTTAGTTGTATTAGCAACTCACATAATATTATATTAATTCGTCTTGATTTATTATTTACTAAGTAATTTTGTAAGAAACCATCAATGATGATGCTCTTAGAACTACAAGAACACAAAGGGAACAAAAACATACATAAGTTTTGTTCCTTGTCTTAATCCGCTAGATAGATGAAATTTACCGAAACTCGAAAAACTGGGGAGCTACTAGTCGGCCACTCGCAAATAAAAATAAAATCAAAATTTCACTTCTCCGGCTCAAACCCGCAACTTGTTGATTTAATTAACACACCTCTTACCAATTGATCTACTAGATATTTACAAATTTTGTAAGCCGAAACTGCTGATCTATGAAAACAGTATATTTGTACAGTTTAGTACGAAGATGTTAGGTTATAGGGAGTAAATGAGTACAATAAGCAACGATATGCAATGCCTATGAGCATGATTGTTGGATGGCCCTTTATATCATAATTTGAGGTCATAAGATAAGAGCTTGACGAATAGTTATGAAATTGTGGTTAGTAGTACGAAAGTATTCCGATCAATTTACAAAATCACAAAATCATCAATTATGTTATTCCATCATTTCATGTATATATCACCAATAAATTTTAATCATTTTGACAAGAAAAAGGCAGGCACTATATATATACATTTTAATCACACCAAATCATAACAACCCATTGTCATATATATTATTAATTACTGAAACTTGCTTTGATTATAAAACAAAAAGCAGTCATTACCACCCCACCACCAATTCTCATATATATTCATCTTTCTTGACAAGAGATGACATGAATTATATCTAACATATATATACACACATAATATTCACAAAAAAAACATGACTATATATTATCCTTAATCATTCTCTCTCAACATTTCTCCTTTAAATTTCCACTTATCTTTTCTTCAAATCTAAGCTTCACTTATTCCTCCACGTCTCTAAAACCTTAAACAAACCCATCTATATTTACACATACTTTCACAAATACAAAATCTCTCTAGAGAAACAACAAAAAATATCACAAATCACAAAACAAAAAACCTAGAGATAACATGAACTCGGTGTGTATCTCTAGTTGCATCAACGACACACGTGACACGCGCGTGCCGGTTCGTGCCACGTACGTGAACCTCTACAAGTGGCCTGAGTCCGAAGCCGAGTTCGTCCGTTCCGTCCGACGTGGAGGTGGTGTACCTGCGGCACGTGTCGTAGACAGCATTTCTTGCCGGCAGATGTATCTCCGGAGCTACACTTTCTCTAGAGAAGATGATGAGAAGAGCAAGTCGGAGAAGGTGACGTCATCGACGTCGTGCATGGGGTCGTTTAGAAGAGGGAATAAGGAGGAGGAAGAGGAGAGTGATGGGAGGAGGATGAAACGACGTCGAGTTAGGAGGAAGAAGAAGAAGAAGAGACAAGAACAAGCTTGTTCTGTTATGTTCAGGTTCTTTCGAAGGTTATTGTCTTGTGCTGCTACTGTAGATGTTGTTGATCCAAACTAGATTTATGTTCTTCTTTCTTTTGTCTTTAAACTATATTTTATATATTTTGTGTTTTTTTTTCTTTGTTTAAAGAGAGTTATCCTGAATTGGTTTATCTATTTCTTTTTCTTTTTTTCCTTTGATTTTTGTTTTGTATTTAATCTTCTACTATATAGAAATTTTATGGTATGTTTTGTTCTTGTATAAATATTTGTAGTTTTGAGGATCTTTCATGCATGAGTAATTGTTCTTTTTTGGAATGGAATAGACAAAAATTCACTGGTTATGATTTAATTTCATGTAACTTTTTAATATATTTTTGTTATTATTTCGACTCTGATAACTAATTCTTTAAATCGGAGTCTATGTAATATAGTTCTTTCTAAGCGCCATTCGATTAATGTTTTTCAATTCGAGCTAATAGCTCCTAATTAGTACCTTCATGTTATGGAAAAAATATATATTTAAAAAGGTTGAGTAGAATAATAAAACTAAAAAAGTTTAAATTGCAAGAGAGGTAAGGCTATTAATCAGACATATACAAGCATTTTAAAACCCAACATTTTATGGAGCTCTTTAATAAAGGAAAAAAAAACATATTTTGGAGCTTTTTTAACTAATTAAAAATGGTCATATTGAAACTATTAGGCGGGTAATTCTGGCATCGGATGCTCATGGATTTACTAAACAAAGTTGTTCAACACTCTTTAAAGAATAAAAACAAATCTTTTTCTCTTTTTTGGGGTCACAAACAAATATTTTTTCAAAATTCTTATATTTTCTCAAAAGTAATATAAAGGTAGATGATCTGGTTATGCGTGTCAAGAAACTACTAGTTAATGTTTGTAATTTTAAAACGTATATAGAGTATACAAAATTAAATAGATAAATTCATTAAGTTCGAGTTTAATTATACTACCAAATATCTTTCAAAGAAGATAACAAGGTAAGATATTAATTCAATAAAAATTGTTTTCCACTTTAGTTGACAACATCGTGTTTAGAACTGGAGGAGTCAATAAAATCATCGCCTGTCGTTTTACAAACCGCATTATAAGATCAAGCTTACACAATCTACAAATTAATAATGATATATAGCATGTTAATCACACTGGTATGAAGGCTGTTTAGTGCGTGATAGATAGTGTAGTGGAAACATATTAGGATTAAAAAAAACCAACGACTTACGAAAACTCATGTCACGCCTGTTATCATTAGTGGGGACTTAGTGAACCACACAACATAATCACGTCTATAAAAGAAATAAAATATAATTCACTTTTTCATGTGTCATATGAGTTCTTTCTCGACAATATTATACGTGAAACATATCTAAACGAATTAAATTACTTGGTAATACGAATGTTTATCACCAAGAAATGATACAAAAAAATTCCCGCTAAATTTAGGAATCATTGGTTCAGATGACTCTTTAAAGGGAATCATATCTCGAATCTAAAGAGATGTAAGAGCTTAAATGGAATTTCTTAGTTATTCAAAAAATTATTAAAAATACTAATGTTCACCGACTGAGTTAATAATTTAACTTGTGATGAACAACATAAACTTTTAGTATGTTTTTAAGGGTTTAATCACTATAACATTGTATATAATTCGATTTTGATAGCTTTGGACAACCATGTTGCTTCATTTGTACAATAATGTCAGAGAATTTTAAACTCTGGGTTATCAATATCCGGATACAATGTCGGACGAAGCAGAGAATGTGGTACATTATAGTATATGAATTAATATGATATATACACCAAACATGGCATGCTTTTATTCTGACGCGTAAGCTACAAGACTGACCAACGAAACAATACGTCGGCTAATTATAATGATTCAATTGTTTCTTCTTTGTTAATTTATTAAAATGTAATCATTATATAATTTTTCCACGTACTCTAAAGTTTGATGTAATTCCACATTGGGTAAGAACAAGATTCTAGACTCAGATTTGCATCTCCTTCATGTTGAGGTAATACCAATTAGTCCCCAACCTTGTTGTGAATAGAGAGTGATCAGTGTAGACTTGTTTGTAATTTTGTAATGGAATGCCTACTGGAGAGGGGACCTGAAATTTGGGGATGAGGAATTAGAGGATTTTCCTTCTAAGAAGACTTGGGAGTTGACTAGACCAAATTCCCCCAAGAAACCATGTGCAAAGACAATTTGGTTTAAGGGAGTTATCCCAAAACATGTTTTTTTCATATGGACAGTTTAATTAAACCGAATTTCAAGAAGGGTAAGACTGACGGGTTAGAGAATGCAGATACCTACTATTTGTTGCTTATGTTCGAATGCGGACGAGACAAGAGACCATTTACTATTCGTTTGCGAGTTTAGTAAGGAGATTTGGCAGTTCATCCACAACAGACTACACCTGCTGAGTATGTCTATGGAGACTTGGGATGACCTTCTTTCCTGGGCCACACGACAGACGCCAACTTCACCGAAGACATTACGAAGACTAGCTGCTCAAGCGACGATGTACCCTATTTGGAAGCAACGAAACAATTGCCTTCACAACCAACAATCTGTTCCTCCCTCGATTATCTTCCAAGAAATCGATCGATAGCGAGAAGAAAACTACGACAGTTCATAAACCTCATGGAACACTGGATTGTCTGATCACCCAAATCTAAAAACCTTGTTTTTATTATTTTTTGGCAAAGCTTCAAATATATGGTTCAACAATATTGTAAACTAAACTTTTTCATTATATGAATATTAACAATTTAACAAAAAAAGAGGGGACCTGAAAATTGGCAAAAAGCTTTGATTCCTAGATTAAATTTTGGATATACCATTTGTAATTCATATTGTTGTCCATCACTGTATATCTAAATCCATATATCCAAAAATTAATAATGTACATGTTTAATCTAATACATGTACATTAGATTAAATCATTACCTCTCCATTTCTCTCAATTTTGTGGATGATTGCTTTGATTCCAACAGAAATAAATATATTTTCTTTCTTAGACATGTATTTACAAAAAAAGCAATTCTAAAAATGTCAAAAGAATGATAAATGTTGATAATTCCTGATAAAGTTTTTGTTGATAATACACACAAAAGTTTATAAATTTTCTGACATTACTGAATAATATCAATATCTTAATATTTTGGACACAGTTAAATATCATACAAAAAGGTAAAAAAGTCCTCTAAGTTGGTAGGTTAATACACATGAAAGTTGAGTATTTTTAAATTAGGAGATGATATAAATGGAGGAATTTTTTGAGTCTATTAAAAATCATACAAAAACAAATCACCTTATTTGGTTGGTTAATACACATAAAAATTTAGTATTTTCTGAAATTTCGAAATGATATGACCAGAACTTGTAATCTAGCGGTTGTGCTAGTGTCGTCGTTGTGTCACCAGGCTCGAGCACAACATAATGCATAATTATTGTTAAAAAAATTACCAAATAATATCAATGTATTAATGTTTTGGAAATCGTAAGATATCATAAAAAAAAGTAAAGAATCCTTCATTAAACTACTATATGATATCAATGAATGAATATTTTGGACTCCTTAAAAATCATACCCAAAAAAATTCAAAGTTCCTTAAATTTGTTGGTTAATACACAGAGTTGAGTATTTTTTTCAAAATTATCAAATGATATTTGTTTTTTGATATTTTGGAACCATAAGACAATATACAAATTTTTTAAAAAAAACCTTAAATTCGGTGGGCTAATACACACGAAATTTGATTATTTTTAAAAATTACCAATTGATATCAATATCTTAATATTTTGGACACCGTTAGAAATTATACAAAAAAAAATGATGGATTAATACACACACAAAATTAAGTATTTTCCAAAAAAATTACCAATCCTTCCACAATATAAATGATACCTTATAGTATGAGGACTGATCCTTTTATAATTGTACTTTTGATTTCAAGTCATTTAAGATATTACAATGTGAAAAAAATATATGAAAAAACCCAAAAGTTTTTGTGACAATCTGTTTCAGAGCTCAAGCTCTTCTTTCTTCAAGACAATCTCTTCAGCTTCTTCGCCTTCTTCTTGAACACCACCAAAATATTCATTCCTCTGCATTGGCCTAAACATACAAAACATCAAAACATAAAACACAAGACTCGCAGTTTCCTCAGCTGCATAGCTCACCCACTGATACTCATATTCGACAATCATCTTCAATACAGACACACCAATCCTTGTAAACACCAAATACACAATCACCAAAGCGTAGAATCTCCCAAAAACTGGTAACTTGGCCAAACTCTTAGCCTCTTTCGATGTCTTTCTCCTTAGACCACAAAACATCGCGAACATAACCACGCAACAGGAAGTTATATCAGCAAGAAGATAGATTTGGTTCCATATCACCCAATCTTTGCTATAAACTCCAGTTTCTTCAATCACAGTTGAAGCAATGTTAGCTAAAACCCGAACCGAAACCACAACCATCAACAATAACTTCTTCTTCTTGTTCTTCTCTTGCTTAACTTTCGATAAAGACCACCCTGTCCCGATTAGTACAATCACAGCAAAGAACAAAACGTTTTCAACGAATCGAAAAACGTAGAGAGAAAAGTTCCAACCATGAGCCAAGCTAGTGACTCTCACATTGTGTTTAACCTCAGCAAAACAAATCATACTCAGAGTCTTCATTAAAATCAGAACACACATCAAAAGATGAACCCTTTGCAACATTTGCATATTCTTGTAACAGAAGTAACCCCAAAGAATCAAGAAACTCAAGTAACAGAGTGAAGAGAAGAGATACAAAAAAACGGGTAATCGCGTTAAACCGATAGATAAATAATCTCTAAACCCATTTGGATCAAGATTATACATCTCTGTCTTTATCTTCATCGAAACTTTAGTCTCCGGTACACAATTCACCAAGAACAAAGAGTATTCATTCGGTGACGTTACAGGATACGTATCAAAGAACTGTGATTGGTTTGTGAAGGTGAAGAGACGAAGGATGTAGTGTGATTCGAGTATACAGAAGCTAACGTTTTGTTGTAGCTCGAGGAGTAGATTTGGAAGTGATTCATCTGATAATAGGACAAAGCCTAGTTTTAGAATTGGAGATGATGATGATACTGAAACAGAGGAAAGTGAGATGGTTACATGGCCGATTTGAGTAAACCGGAATTTGTCGATGAGGATTATTGGTCGAGAGTCGTCGGAGATGGTGAATGACTTGATCTCTGCCACCGTGAGAGTAGAGAAGTGAAGGACGATGATGAAGATGAAGGTGAAAAGGGATAATTTCGTCATTTTGGCTTCTACTGTCTTGTTTGGTGTTTTTTTTTTTTTTTTTGTGGTTGAACAAAACATGGCGGGTTTATAACGGAACTTTGTTCACTTGACTTATTGACTTTGATAAGTCAAATATTTTGGTGAACCACTCAACATAATCATGTCCATAAAGAAGATAAAATATAATTCACTTTTTTTTTGGGTGTCATATGAGTTCTTTCTCTGCAATATTATACGTGAAAGATATCCAAACGAATTTAATTATTTGCTAAAATTAATTTTAGTAATTTAAACGTGTGATCAACAACATAAAATTTTATGAAATTTTTTAAGAAATGTCACTTTCAATATGTTCCATTTATCTTTCAAAAATATCTTTTTGGATTTAGGGTTGATTTAAGATTTAATTTAGGGATTAAATCTTGTAGGATTTGGGTTTACTGCTTTACAAACTATTTGAGTTTATGTTTGAGGTATTGGAGTTTATATTTTAAGAGTTTTGGATTTAATAAGGATTAAAGCTTTTTTTAGGGTTTAGAATTTTAGGTTTTAGGGTTAAACCCTAAACCCTAGATTCGAAACCCTACAGTCCTACAAAACATTATAGAATATTTTTAAATATTAAAAATGATAATTTAGATTGAATTTAGATTAAAACTAATATATTTTTCAAAAATATTTAAAAAATAGAGATATTTTCAAAAAATTTGTATCCAAAAGGGGCATTTTTTAGTTTCCCCAAATTTTAGCATGTTTTTACGGGTTTAATCACTATAACATCTATATACATAAAGTTAATTTTTCTCTCTTTTGGTGAAAACACATCATCAGCCAATTAAGCACATAAATAATTTATATGTTATTTATATTATTTATTGATTAAAATTTAACTTTAAACATTAACTGCTTATGTAACTAGTTAATACATGATGATTCAAGGAATTTGAAAAGACATTATTCCTATTATAAATTATTAAATACAACCTTACACAATTATAATTTTATGATACAATAATATAATTAATAATTTATATTTTCCAAAATAATTTAGATTGTTTATTACTTTAAACTTTTTTGGTATTAACTACTATATGATATTAAACTTGATTATCAAATCATAAAACTAAAAACTCATACTATTAAAATTTAATGAAATAACAAAATAATTCGTTTTTACCAATATGTTAATCCTATTAAAATTTCATGAAACGATAATAGGATTAATAATTATTTTAAACTAGTATATTTCATACTTCATTTATATTACATAAAACTAAACTCATACTATTTAAATTTCATAAAATAATAAAATAATTCGTTAATATTAATATATTGTATATTTTAACGATTGACCAAACTCAGCGATACTCGATCAACAACTACTCTGGTATGCACATAAGAAAAAAAAATGTCAGTCAACCTAATATGTATTCATTAAGATATTATTACTGTTAATTCTCCCCAGTTAAATGAAATGAAGTGGGAAAAGAATAAATTTTCAAGTTTATGGTAGAAATATAACCAAAATAAATGGAAGAGAACTAGAGAGATAATCAATCTCTTGACATCTCAACGACATATATTCAAAACAAACAAAATTAAGTATGTGAAAAACGAAAAATTTGATCTTAAGAATATGTACATATTAGAAAATGATTAGCAACTATTTTACATTTTTATGGTGGTGAGAGATTGAAAATCATTTTAGTTTGTAATAAGATATTAGACTCCAAATTTATAGACAACTAATCATCTTATCAAACACAAATCATAAAATATTAACCTGATCTAACAATTAAAATAAATGAAAAAAATTTAGGATTGCACACTAACATAGTGTGATTAAAAATCTTGATAGAATGACGTGAGATGTATATAACTATGGATATTTTAAACCAACATGACAAAATAATTTGCAATACATTTTTAAATAGTAAATTATATAAATCGCATAGGCTATGTATAATATATCTTTTAAAACAACATCACCAATTTTTTTTAAAAAAGTATACTACAGTTACAAAAAACATGTGTCGGACATCATTATCCAAAAAACAAAAAAAATGGAAACGAAAAAAGTAATATGCGCGATCAACCACTAAAGTTCGGATTTGATAGTTGTGGACAAACCATGTTGCTTCGTTTGTACAATAATGGCGGGTTGATAAGGAAACTTTGTTCAGTAGACTTATTGACTCTGGGTCTAAGTCAACTTTACAGGTTTTAATCATTTCCAAATTTTAAGTTTTACAATTGCAAAAGAAAGAAATACTACATTTGTTCTGAAAATATATATTTTACAACAAAAAAAAAATGTTTTACACAATGACTTTTTAAGATTTTAGTACAATTTTTTAATATATATTATAAATTTCAAGATATATTAACTGAATTTTGTACGAAATAATGATTTCAAAAAATTGTATTGTGTAAAATCATTATGTATTTATTGTAATATAGGAATAAGATTTTTTTAGTATGTGTGAAGTATAAAAACTCTACATGCACGAGTGCTGAATTACTAACCATTTCACTTGGTCATCCAACCCCCATGCGCAAAAAAGAAAATGGGGCGAAGAGGAATTAGTTGGATCTATGCCTCGGATTTACCTCCGGATAAAATAAAAGAAAACTCTACATGTAGCTTTATTTTTATATATGAACTTGATACATTATACAAACAGCAATGATCTATACTATTTTATACATTTTTTGTATACACGAGATAGAATCTATTTGATTTCAGGATACAAGACCTCTCTGTTACAACTTACAATAATTCTAGCTGTTCTTTTGTCATTCCAAACTAAACTGCATAAAGTCTGCGGTTGTATTTGTGATCAACTAACTCAGGATCCGACATCATTGAAGCTGGAGAAGATTTAGAACCTTCAATCCGATTCGCAATCACCCAATAACACATAGTTCCTAGTGTTGAAACCATGATCAAAGCACCAATGGCTGTTACAGCGATCGCTAAAGGCTTCTGTTTATCTCCAACAACAACGAAAGACAACGATAAGAACGCGACCGAGATCATTATGCAAGCCATCCACATTAGCTTGTTGATTACCGCCATCATTTTCTTCTTCGCTTTCCTCTCTATAACCACTACTGATGTCTGAACAACCACCACGGCTAAAGAGATGAAAAGCGCAAAAGAATCAAAGACAACGAAGATCAAGAACTCGGGTCTCGAAGCTGCTCTTGCTTCTCCAAGTGTATAGTCTTTAGGAACGTTTTTCGGATCATCCGTGAATTGTCCTGGAACGTTAAAGATAGCTGCGAAAGCAACTGTTGCTATGAGAATGGCCACGACAGTAGTCGAGTTTATCGCGTTGTTGAGTCCTTCCGTATGCATTTTGTTAACCCGTTTAGCGATTCCTTGAATCTCTCTTCTCGTTTTACCGGTTTGTTCCAGCTGAGTATGCACCCCATGGCCTATTTCACTAACCGTTTCTTTCAGTATCCTAGTGGATCCTGTTGTCTCCGTCCTTGCAATTGGTTTAATAGTTCTCGCATTCTGCATACCAATCTTCTGAAGAAGCGGTATGATATCGTGTAGTCCGGTCTTCTCAGCGATATCAAGTGCTGTTTCTCCGGATTTATTAACGGCCACTCTACTCACTTCATCATACTGTAAAACTGTCTGAACAATCTACATAGAAAACAAGAAACATTATAACTTTCAATAAACGTAACAACATTGCAATATGCTTTAACTTTGTAACATAAATAACTTAAAGATTGCATTACCTCTAGTCGGTTTTTACGGACTGCGATATGCAAAGGAGTATTCCCTTTATTATCCGCGGCATTAATCAATGCACAATCCGCTTTCATCAACGCCTCAACAATCTCAACATTCTGTCCTTTAACTGCCATATGAAGTGCGGTCTGACCTTTCTTATCAACTCTAGTAACCATTCCCACCTTCCTCTCAACCAAATCCTTCACAATCTCCGTGTGCCCGTTCCTAGCTGCGGAATGCAAAGCAGTCTTACCATTGCTTCTCGCAATAGCAGCTAAATCCACACCTTTATCCAACAAGTAACAAACAATCTGTTTGTGTCCTTGTGAAGCCGCGGTATGAAACGCCGTTGTTTTGGATGAATCAAATGTAAATGATAGTTCCGGATTTGCTTCCATCAACACATCAAGAACCTCTACAACATAAACCAAAACACAAAACATTCATATAAACAATATAATCCGGACTTTTAACACCGACTAAATGAAATTTCCGCATTTACTTCAGTTAAAACATCAAGAAACTCTTTAACATAAAGGCAAAACACAAAAGAAATTGTAAATGCGGAAATTTTAACACTCGAAAAAAGGTGATCCGGACTTTTATAACCATAAGGTGATCCGAATTTTTAACACCCAATAAACTAAAGAAAATTTATGTACTTACGATTTCATAACCATAGGTGATCCGGACTTTTATAACCATAAGGTGATCCGAATTTTTAACACCCAATAAACTAAAGAAAATTTATGTACTTACGATTTCATAACCATAGGTGATCCGGACTTTTATAACCATAAGGTGATCCGAATTTTTAACACCCAATAAACTAAAGAAAATTTATGTACTTACGATTTCATAACCATAGGTGATCCGGACTTTTATAACCATAAGGTGATCCGAATTTTTAACACCCAATAAACTAAAGAAAATTTATGTACTTACGATTTCATAACCATAGGTGATCCGGACTTTTATAACCATAAGGTGATCCGAATTTTTAACACCCAATAAACTAAAGAAAATTTATGTACTTACGATTTCATAACCATAGGTGATCCGGATTTTTATAACCATAAAGTGATCCGAATTTTTAACACCCAATTAACTAAATAAAATTTCTGTACTTACGATTTCATAACCATAAGGTGATCCGGACTTTTAACACTCGATTGACTAAATAGAAATTTTGGACTTGCTTCCATTAAAACATGAAGAACCTCTACAACATAAAGCAAAACACAAAACATTCATATAAACAAAAACATTCCATAACCATAAGATGATCCAGACTTTTAACATCCGACTAGTGAAATGAAAGTTCTAAATATACTTCCATTACAACATCAAAAACCTCTACAACATAAAACCAAAACACAAACTATATCAAGAACGCTACATAACCACATAATTATCCGGATTTTTAACACCCGACTAAAAAAGGTCATTGACTAAGAGAATTATTGGAGTCAACTTACTGAGAAATCCGTTTTTGGCGGCGATGTGAAAAGCATCGAAGCCGTTTTTAGCTTTGGTCGAGGCCAAAACAGAGTCGGAATGTTTCATCAGAATCTTGACCATGTCGGTATAACCATTCTCAGCTGCAACGTATAAAGCAGTTTCTCCTGATTGGTTTTGCTCAGACAACAACTCTTTGAGGTCTCCGTCGTGTTCTTCGATCATCTCTACAAGAACCTCTGTTTTGCCTTCTCTAACCACCGTGTGTAACGGTGTGTCATCACGTCTCGCTGTTATCTGCTTCGTCATCATCTTCTTCCCTTTCATGATGAATGATTGATTCTGGAGAATATCAAGATCGGATTATGAAACTGTTTACATGTGAGAGATTTGAGAAGATGATGAGGAGGGAGGAATTAGAAATCGACAAGAGTCACATGAGATTGTGGAGAAGAACAGAGAAATGTTGTTTTTGGCTTCTTGTGTTGTGTTGTGTCTTATCTTAATTATTATCTTATTACAGTAACACATGATTAAAACCTTGGTGTCTAACTTTAAACTATACATATTCTGTCTTTTTGTGTTGCAAATATAATATGTATATATATATGCTTTGAGATATTACAAATTGGTTTATATACTAATTTTGGTTTTATTTTGGTCGTTTTATATTTAAAAATACAAAAGCTGGAAGACAATTTGTGCTAAAATCTGGATTAAGCATTTTGATTAATGTACTCACAGGTTTTTACCAAACGGTTGAGCTAAAAGTCAAAAGCTTATCCAATGAATGACACCAAAAGTGGGGAGTAGCTTTTTCAGATATTCATTAATAATCAGAGGAAATTTATTCTGCTATGAATTTATAATAATAAGAACAAGGAAGATGCCAAAATAAGTATATAATAAAAAGGAATAATACTTTTTTACAGTTGCTTTTTCTTTGTTAACATTTAATTTAGTGCTGAAAAGCATGTTATCAAAACCAAGAGAATCCAACTTTAAAATAAATAGGTGGTGGAAAACAAATTGAAATGAAAAAAATAAAAAACTGTTAGCTATGCCACACAAAAGAAAAAAATTTGTCACCGGAAAATGACATGTATGAAGATATTTTTATAAATGGAGTCTCCATTATTGGTTTGGTAGCATATGTGTGAACATGGAAAAATAATGGACACTGAACCACGAAGACAAACACACTGGCTCTAAGTGATAGGAAGAAAATGAATGATGAAGAATAAGAACTAGAGGAATGAAAATGAACAAAATTTGAGGAATGAAAGAGAATTATAAGAAAAAAAAAGTGGTTCCTTTTGTTCCTCCTCGATTTTTATTGAGAATTTTTTTGTTCAATAATTCTTTGCAGAAGGAGAAATAAAGAGGAACAAAAAAGAATCAGGAACCAAAAGTTTCTTACAAATGGTATAATTTTTAAGAAACGGAAAGAAATTCAGTATTCCTCTTCATTCTTTTTACTTTTAGTGGTCACCATTTGGAGCCACTATGGTAATTGGCGAAGAAAACATGTAAATTTTGGTTGAAACATGGAAAATGTATTTAACTTTTGTTGAAAATTCCTAAATTGTTTTTTTTTCACATTTCAGATTTCATGGTTGGATTTGTTACACTTTGGTAATTCGAGAAAATACTCAACTTTCATGTGTATTAACCCACGAATTGGAAGATTCTTTGACTTGTTTTTTTATGATCTCTAATGGTGTCTAAATTCATGTGTATTAAACCACAAATTGAGGAATTCTTGAACTTGTTTTTTTATATTCAGATCTCTTCTCGTATCCAAAATATTAACTCATTTATATCATTTGGTAATTTTGGAAAGATAATCAAGTATCGTGTGTATTAACCCACAAATTTAAGGATTTCCGGTATTTTTTAGATGATCTCTTATTGTGTAAAAAATAATAAGATATTTATACCATTTGGTAATTTGAGAAAAATACTCAACTTTCTTGTGTAATATCCCACGAATTGGAAGATTCTCTAACTTGTTTTTTTATGAGCTCTAACGGTGTCCAAATTCATGTGTATTAACCCACGAATTGAGAAATTCTTGGATTTGTTTTTTTTAAGATCTCTAACCGTATCCCAAATATTAAGTCATTTATATCTTTTGATAATTTTGGAAAAATACTCAACTATCGTGTGTATTAAGCCACAAATTTTAGGATTTCGGGTATTTTTTAGATGATCTCTTACGGTGTTCAACTTTCATGTGTATTAACCCATGATCTGGAAGATTCTTCTACTTGTTTTTTTATGATCTGTAATGGTGTCCAAATTCATGTGTATTAACCCACGAAGTAAGGGATTTTTGGACCCTTTTTTTTAAGATGTCTAACTGTATCCAAAATATTAAGTCATTTATATCATTTGGTAATTTTGGAAAAATACTCAACTAACGTGTGTATTAACCCACAAATTTAAGGATTTCCCTTATTTTTTAGATGATCTCTTACGGTATCGAAAATACTAAGCTATTTATACCATTTGGTAATTTGAAAAAAATACTCAACTTTATGTGTATTAACCCACAGACTGGAAGATTCTTTGATTTGTCTTTTTATGATTTCTAATGGTGTCCAAGTTCATGTGTATTAACCCACGAATTGAAAGATTCTTGGACTTGTTTTTCTTAAGATGTCTAACCGTATCCAAAATATTAA
>OVAP01003889.1:0-15655 GCA_900406295.1 Aurinia saxatilis
GCACATAAGCAAAAATCACTTAAGAGACTTCTCAAATAATATATGTAGGATGCGTAATAGATTCCTAATCTATAGGAGAGAGAGAGTTATTTCACTAATTCACTAAAAAAAACTTCTGAATGGGTGGTTTATAAACGAAGATAAACGGGCCAACAAAATACAGAAGAAGCCCAAGTATGGTTTAACCTCATCTGTCCTTGTTGATTCTTCTGTTTACACACTCTCTTCAGTTTTAGGCGGTGATGTTCTTCAAGTTAACAACTTGTTCGATACCATAATCTGTATTTTCTTGTCGATTCCTCATGTTTACATAGTACATCATCGATTGTGTATCGAATTCGTGGGTGAAGTGAAGATCTTTTTGTCTGTAGAATCACAGAGTAGACTTGTGATTACTTCATTTTGGGTTTTAGTTTCTCGGAATGAGAGGAATCTTTCTTATTAGATCAAGGCTTTCACTTTTAAGGTCTCCTGTAGTTACCTGTTCGAGATTTGGTAGTATTTCGCCTAGTTTGAGCAATAGATGTGTTACTCGACCATATGTACAATCTCCTGTAGCTTGTGTGCTTCCTTTGAGTCTCTTTTCTATGTTCTCTACTTCTAAATTTGATTCAGAGCTAGTGGGATTTGATAAGAGTAGCAATGAGAACGATGATGAAAATGAGGAAGAGACCGAGCTGGAGACTGTGAGTGATGAGGTTGTTTCAGAGGACGTTGAGACGATTTCGAAGTTGTTGAGAGATTGTGGGAGTAACCGGAAGGAATTGAGAGACAAGCTTGAGCAATGTGATGTGAAGCCATCAAACGAATTGGTGGTGGAGATTCTTTCTCGGGTTCGTAATGATTGGGAAACTGCTTTCACTTTCTTTCTCTGGGCAGGGAAGCAAGAAGGTTATGTTCGTTCGGTTCGTGAGTATCATTCTATGATCTCGATTCTCGGTAAACTGAGGAAGTTTGATACTGCTTGGACATTGATTGATGAGATGAGGAAGTTTAGTCCTTCTCTTGTGAATTCACAGACGCTTTTGATTATGATTAGGAAGTATTGTGCGGTGCATGATGTTGGGAAAGCGATTAACACGTTCCACGCGTACAAAAGATTCAAACTTGAGATGGGGGTTGATGATTTTCAGAGTTTGCTTTCTGCTCTTTGTAGATATAAGAATGTTCAAGATGCTGAGCATTTGATATCTTGTAATAAGGATACCTATCCGTTTGATGCCAAGAGTTTCAACATAGTTCTCAATGGGTGGTGTAATGTGATTGGGAGTCCGCGGGAGGCTGAACGAGTCTGGATGGAGATGGGAAATGTAGGAGTGAAGCACGATGTTGTGTCTTATTCAAGCATGATATCTTGCTATTCGAAACGAGGCAGCTTGAATAAGGTTCTTAGACTTTTTGAGAGGATGAAGAAAGAGGGCATAGTGCCAGATATAAAAGCGTACAATGCGGTGATTCATGCTCTTGCAAAAGCTAGGTTTGTCTCTGAGGCGATGAATATGATGAAGACAATGGAAGAGGAGAAAGGGATGGAACCAAATGTTGTCACTTACAACTCTCTCATCAAACCTCTGTGCAAGGCTAAAAACACTGAAGAGGCTAAACGGGTTTTCGATAAGATGCTGGAGAAAGGAACATGCCCAACAATCCGCACATACCATGCGTTTATGCGGATACAAAGAACAGGAGCAGAAGTTTTTGAGCTATTAGCTAAAATGAGAAAGACGGGCTGTGAACCAACCGTGGATACATATATAATGTTGATCCGTAAGTTTTGTAGGTGGCGCGATTTCGATAATGTGTTACGGTTGTGGGATGAGATGAAAGAAAAGGGTGTTGGTCCGGACCTTAGCTCATACATTGTGATGATACATGGGCTATTCTTGAATGGTAAGATCGAAGAAGCACATGGGTACTATAAAGAGATGAAGGCGAAGGGTATGAGACCAAATGAGAATGCTGAAGAGATGATCCAAAGCTGGTTTTCAGGAAAACAATATGCAGAGCAGCGAGCCATAGATTTGAAAGGGGATGTGCCGGGTGTCGATAAAGAACGCATTGTGAAGAAACCTCAATGCGAAGAGAACTTTCTCCAGCAGCCTGAAGTCAGAAGGGTTGTGAGAGGACATGGTTATTCATTTTGGGATGAATAGAGAGTCAGAAATTTTTAAACAGTTTTATCTTTGACCAGTGGTCTGGTTAGTTTTGATCATAGAAGCTTTGATTTTTCTTTGACGAGACTTAAATAGTTACTGTACTGTAGGAATGAGTTTGAAAGAGAAGAAACTGATTAGAATTTTGTGGAAATCATATATATATGTAAAGAAGAAGAATCTCTTCTTTGAGCCTATCTATGTTTGTAGATACAAACCATGTGTTTTCAATATTTACAATCACATTTCTTTTTAACCTAAATCAAGATACAAATTAGAAAATACACACCACCGCGCAAGGATCTTCATCCCATAGAAAAAAAACTAAAGAGTATTGAAACTTCGTTTTTTTCCAGCAGAGTTGCAGAGAGAACTAGCTCTTACTCTAACCTTCCTTGTGTGTTGAAGTAAAACAGAAAAGCTGAAGTTTTGCTGTTCTTGTTGTCATCTGGAAGCTGAGAGAAACTTGTGGAATTTTTCTATCCTACCCGATTTACGTTGCTGTGATGATTTGTCCTGCGACAAGTTCTCGCTCTTCCTATGTTTCTTCTTCCTATGGAAGAAATCCTCCGTGTCCAAAACATAAGAGATCTACAACAATGCG
Organism: Aurinia saxatilis; assembly: GCA_900406295.1. NCBI lineage: Eukaryota > Viridiplantae > Streptophyta > Magnoliopsida > Brassicales > Brassicaceae > Aurinia > Aurinia saxatilis. Next base: position 2,758 of record OVAP01003889.1, read on the forward strand.
AGATGTGGTGAGTACTTAAAAACTAGACTATAAAAACAATAAACACACGCCGTTTTGGTCCGAGACCAGAGTCGTTGTTACCTTATATGAAGTGCAAGACATTTTGCACTCAAGGCCATTAATTACTTCTACACCTTCCATGGCCTTGCAAGCCACTGCAAGATCATCCAGACCAGAGTATCCACGCATATTCCTACACATATAAAACAAGCCAAAATACTTGGTTTTATGTATAATGTCCTGAATCATTCCAAAGTAATGATATTGTACAGAATTCTACACCAAGAGATGCAGGCGATAGCTCTACTGAAGCTCTATACCTTTTTAACACAATGTCCTGTGGCTCTCTTTTAACTAATGAGTTGGAGAGAAACTGATTTTGCAAATAACTTGCAAACTTGGGATCCATGGAAACTGCATAAGCCTCGGGCTTTTCAACTATATTATCCATGAGCTGGATTGACAAACGAGGTGGAGAGGAAGACTGCGTATAATCAAATCACCGAAAAAAAGTTTCAGGGTCAGTGAATAATCACAATTACTAAATTAAGAAGAATGGAGAGAAAAATGAGAACTGGTTTAGGGCCTTACACATTCCAACCGGTATATATTTTCCTCATGAAGAAGGATCCTAGCGTTTTCATAATACACTGAGTCTATTACTCTCCCAGGTTTCCGGGATTTCTCATACTCATACAATTGAAGAAGCTTAGTGTCTGTATCATCAGCTACAACAGCTTGAAGCTGCAGCAGAGAAATGAAGTTTAAAAAGGAATATTGTGTCTGAAAACTAAAATACGATCTTTCTATAACCAACAAAGCCGGTGAAAAAATACCTGTTTAACCAATTTGTATATCAGCTTTTCCAAGGTGAATAGAACATATGATTGGTTTCCAATAATAGCTCGGCATTCATCCTCAAACTTGGAATTATCAGATGAGCCATTCAGCAAACTAAACAGAGCACTCATAAACCTGCGCAACATACAGATACAATTCAAAACAGTTCTTTTAACTGAACAAGGCTAATGAACCTTGATCGTTTAGGTTAAGGAATGTACCTTGCATACGGATCTGGTGAACTAGTATCTTTCGTGTTTCTCCTTATCATTTCACCGCCTGTGCAGTACATTTTTGCAGACGAAATTCTCTCGTACAAGATCTGAATCCAAAAAAATAAGAATTAGTAGATCTTTTCAATGTAAGAAATACATTTCAGACTTTAACCTGAAAAAGCAACTCATACGAAATTATTGCACTCACTCGATGAAGCCTGAAAAGAACATAAAAGTCATCATTCCCATAGAAAACTCTGCAATCTTTTTTTCTTTCATCAAGCAAAGCCGCTGCAACTACATGCTTTGAGAGAGGCCTAACGGATAATAGACCCCGTTCTGATGATGGAAGCAACCCATTGTCTTCTTCTATAAGATGTAACGTCATTCCCTCTGCCTCTCCTTCACTTTCAGCTTTACCATCAATCTCATCATGCTCAGCCTCTTCCTCCACACCGTTATCATCCTGTGAGCATTCATCACCAATAGATTCAGTTCCCGACGCATCCTCACCAGCTTCTGAGGCCTCATCACCATCCTCATCGTCAGCATCATCATTTTCTCCTTCAGCTTCAACTGAGTGTTCTGGTTTGGCAGTGGACTTCAAATGACGATCTTCATAAACAACAAAGTTGTCTTCAGAATCACCCATAGGTGACAATTCACCCTCCTCCTTCTCAGTTTTGGATGCACGACCAGATTCATCACAATTGCTGCTGGCTTTAGCAGCATCTGATTGCACTCCATTTGCTAAAACTGTAATCCTGCCATTATCTCCTTCCTAGAGATATGAACAGGAACGGTGAGAATGGTCAAAAGAGTCGATAAAAGCAGAATAGACAAGTAAGAACATCAAATTTAACTATAAAAACAGTACCTGGGTTTGTTGAATGGTATCAACATTATCTATAGCATCGCTTGGTTTCGATAAAATGCCACGTGAACCTTTTAAATAGAAGTAAAAAATCACTGACATGTTAAGGTAGGTACCGCACCCAAACTGGATAAGAAAATAAAAAGTTTACTCTGAGAACTACCTGAAAAATCCCCGCTTCCTATGTTAGCATTATTGTTTTCTACCCCACTTGGGAATGATGTACTTAAAATGGCTGCTCTCTCTTCAACATCAACAGATCTTCTATCGCCTCCATTTCCAATCTCATGATCTTTCTCGGGTTTTACAGCAGAACACGTGGCAACATCTTTATTAGAAAGATCACCATCCTTCCGAATTTCTTTTCCTGAAGGGTCCCTATTCAACAAACCAGTCCCACCATGTTTGGAGATCCCAGTTACAGCGTTATCACTTCCTCCATCGGCAGCAAATTTTAGTTGCCTGGAAACCAAACTTATCGCGTCAGAACTCACATTGGCCTCCCCGTTTGTAAATGCACTATGAAGCTTGGTCTCTACTACATCTTCAGCAGAATCTGATCCCTTGGCCCCGGGTGGAACACCAAGCATCAGCTCCAGGAAATTAGCCCAGAGTCTCAGAACTTTACCGATCTGCTCTTTTGTAGAACATATCTCCTCACACGAAAATTGTACTAGTTTGAACAGGTCTTCATGAATATTTCTGTCCAGGTATTCATACTCAAGGTGAGGAATTAGGGGTTGTCTGTGACCAGCAGAAATAGACAGAAGAACATCATCTTCTTTCTGAGACTTCTCTTTCAGGTCCTTGATTTCTGTGACCAGCGCTGGTATTCAACCAAAGTTCAAAAATAAATATATATATGAGAACAAGTAAGAAATGCGAAAATAGAGCCATGGCAGATAACTTTGTGCAATAAAGGATGCGGAAGAATCATCTTGGTTACTTATATACAAGTTCACAGATACATTTACCACATTTTAAGAGTTTAGTTACCTTTTGAACTCAAGTTCTTAGAATCTTGCTGCTTAAAATAGAAGCTGCGGTGATCAAGTGATTTGTAATGGTTTTTCGCATAAACATCTGCCCAGACCACATTAAAATCTTCACGGCATTTTGTCCATTCATCTTGTTTCTGCTTTAAACGAGTTAGAATGACAGGAAGTGCAGAGGCTGGATTCTTGCGTATAATGTCAGTCACGTCAAGACCATGGTCACCATAAAGTCTCTCGATGCACCTTAAATTTAGGGCTGTAATACGTCAATCAGAAAAATGGCATATGTAAGGCAAAGATGTGAGGGCTAGATGTTAAGAAAAGAGAGATGGAACAGAGAGAACTACAATCACCGACAGACCTGTGAAATGGTCTTCAATCCGGAAGGAGCCATCAAAGCTACTTATTTTCTTCTCAATGATGATATTTAACAATTCTTCTGCACTTTTGGCAGCAGATCCCACCGATTCCAACAGCATGTCCAGCTCAAATCTGAAACACGACGCAAGTAAACAACGATCGTAACACACAAATTACTGCAGACTGCAAAAGCTATCATACAAATAAAAGTTCTTGTAAGCCTACCTATCATCTTCACATCTAAACAAGCTTTCTTCATACTGATTTCTGCGCATGTGCTTAAAAGAGTAGTCTTCACTTCCTGAAGTAACAGAAACCCAGTGATCATTCAAAACAGCAGCTCCTGATTTCTGTCTGTGGCGCACAGACGGTATTGGATACTGCAAATAAGATATACCAGTAAGTATAGTTAAAACGCCATGGATGCAACTTAGAACTAAAAAAATCTTATACATCTGGAGGGAGGAGCCGGTAGCTGGGAGTGCAACGCTCGCAATCAGATAGATCAAGCTCTTGAATAGATTTTCCCATGTACTTGTCCTTGCATCGCTCCTTTTCCTTAGCAGCCTCAAGGTCGCGCTTGTGTTCTCTTTCTTTCTCCTCCCCTTTCATTGACTTGGATAAATGTTCTTCACTGCTAAGTGATTCTGCAGCACACGTACCAAAAGCACAGTTTTGATGATTTCCATAACAAAGAAAGCCAAGAGAAAAGCATATTTGTAGACAAGAAGGTAAGGAATTGTGCATACTTTTGCTCATAACGCCAGCAAGATGCTGGAAACCATCTGCAAAAAGGAAGATGATCAGAAAAAGCTCGACAACTTCACTAGTAAAACAAAAGTAGGCAAACTTGAATACCAATACTCTCACAGCGGTCGAAAAACTGATTGAACTCATCCATGAGATCAGGGAATTTCTCAAGCAGATCCGAAACCTGAACGAAAGAGAGTGGGAGTTACGACAAGATCTACTCACGTATCCATCAACACCAAAGCTATTTGTAGTGTAGACCTACCAAACTCTGCAGATCCTTTTTTTGAATAATTCCATTGCTAAAAATATTAAGACACTTCAAGAATGACTGGTAATCATCTTGGCTACATAATCTCTCCTTGACTTTCTCACAAAACACAAACGCTTGGTTGTACATGCCTAGTACGCACAAAAAAATCATGTAGTTAGTCTCAGAATAATAGACCAAGAAAAAAACAATCAATTTTTAACAAATTCACAAAATCTAAAACAGTAATCCATCGCATAATTCTGGAAATAATGATAGCGTGAAGATGTGCAGAATGGCATTAATTTCCTGCTTGAAACATTTAATCGGGGAGCCTGAAAAGCAACAAAGGTTTTGGTTCTCCATATGACTAGGAGCCACTTACTTTTTAGATTATTTTTCTCCGGATGTGAAGCAGGACCAGAGTAAGCTTCATAACCGTCAGTTCTTCTGGATGACTTCCTTTTCTCTGAAAAATGTTGGATGCTATCTTGCTCCGCTTCTCCATCATCTAAATCCCGGCTTCTCCTTTCTCTGTTCTCTTTGTCGACACGTTTTCTCTGCTCTCGGTGCATCTTAACCATTGCTTTATCATCATTAAGGTCAGAACAGTCAACACTATGATCACGGTCACGAATACCAACAGCCCTTTCTCGTCGGCGTTCCTGATGATGATATACATATCAGTACAAAATGAGAGACCTGACAATAACTGTAGATCTAGGACAAATGTAACCAGAACTGTACCTTCTCCATTAACATTCGACGCCCAAAAGGAGGACCTGATCCTCGGTCATCATACCGTTGGGCCTGACTCCGGATCAACTGGGCAGCTGAATGAGGTGCCAAAGACTCTGGCAAAAACCTAGTAAATTCTTCAAGCAGATCCGGGTGGTCCTCAAAAAGAGCAGATACCTAACAAACAAATATTAGAGGTGTATAAAATATCGATGAATTTTAATCTAGCAGTATAGGAGAGATATAGTAACTCCAATGTGACATTACCTCATTGTAAACCTCGGTGATGTCCTTATTATCCTTCCGATACATATTTAAGATGTCCAAGAAAGACTTATAGACATGCTCATTATGCTGGAACCGTTTCTGCAGTGACAAAAAGGAGATTGATACAATGAAACAACTATGTCTAAGGGCACCTTAAAAGAAATCTAATATACGAGAAAATTCGTACTTGACCTTAATTTTATTTACAAAAGTTATGGCTTCTTCAAATTCAACAGTTTTCTTTGGTGGAGCTTCTTCTACTTCCTCTTCTTCATCAAGCGTTATCTCAAATCCCTTAGGCAGAAAGGTGTTAAACCCAAAAATCAAATTGTTATGCCCCTTAAACAACTGCTTCACTCGTGCAATCACACCAGACGTATCAGTCCTATAAAATGCAAGATAAAGAATGTTTCCAGATGCATTCAGAATAACTAACTCAATCTAAGTAACTAACTCGACTTGATAAGGAAAGAAAAGATGTTACCTTTGTGCCTTAAAGTCTTTCATAACCTCAAGGAACATATCATATTTGTCCCTTTGATGTAGAAACATCTCCTTTACTTCTTTCAAGTACGTCAAAGCATCATCTGTTGTCAGTTTCTGAGAGTTGATTCCCCCATCGCCAATGCTCCCTCCTCCAGTGCCAGCATTACCATGGACTGGAGATTGCCCATATCTGCGCCAATTAAAACCATAAGTGGACACCCAAAACCAAAGATCAATAAAGACATTTAAGTTGTCCCAAAAGTCACTAACTCTCCATGCAAAGATAGCCTTGAACACAAAATTAGACTTAGCTCAGATCATTTGCATCAAAAGACAAATCAAGAATTTTTTTCCACGCAACAAGGAGATCCAAACTAAATCTAGATATACACAAATCAACATTAGTAAATTGACCAGTTCATCATCAACTGCAATAGTTCAAAACCTAGAAATTCAACGACTTTCAAAGCGAATCGAATCACAAAAACTAAAATCTCTAGAATTAGCAACACAAAAACCTCAAATTTTCAGAGAATTGGAGATCAAAGTGACCAAATTAAAAAGGAAACTCACGATTCGCCTCGAGAAGAGCCAAGAGGACGTTTGAATTGAGACCCAGAAGGGTAAATATCATCTCTAATCCTCTTCATTGCTGCCATACGAAAAAACCCAAAAGATCATCAATTACGGAAAAACCTGAAGTTAAACCCAATTGAGAAAGGAAATAAAAATTCCCAATATAGAAACCCAATCACTGAGAGAGAAAATGGAAAATTGAGATGAAGTAAATGAAACCTTACTTCCAGATTTCCCCAGAGATGAAGTAAACTCTGGGAAGAGACGAAACAAATCAGTCAGATCTCTCAATCGAGAAGAAAAACAGTTCGATCACCGACGACTAAAAAACCCAAATTCCGGCGAAACTTCGAATTGTAACCCAAAAGAAGAAATTGCGATTAACAGAGAGTGGAATCAAATGAGAGAGAGAGAGAGAGAGAGAGAGAGAGAGAGAGAGAGAGAGAGAGAGATAGAGATTTCGAATATGACGAAGACGACCACAACGACGGAATTTGCCTTTAGGTGAAGAAGACTCCCGGCTCATTTCACCGAGCGGTAGCCAAATTATTGTTTTTTCTATTTGGGCCATTATGGGCTTATAAACATAGAAGCCCATCATAAATATTCGTTAGGCCTTTACGAATTAGGGTTTTCCTTCGTATATATATAGAGAGAATCGCGATACTCAGACAAGACATCATTCGCCTCTCGAGTTTAGTTCTGTAGTATCAATTAGATTTGTCTTTCTTCTTCGTTTTATTAGGGTTAAGGTTTTTGTGTGTTTTTTATTCGTGGTGAGATCAGGTGATGAGCAAATACTGCAACAATATGATATCTATATGATTCTTAGTATTTAAGTCTCTGATGATCCACTTTTTTTCCTCGTCGATTTCGTTAATGGGGTTTTTGATTTGGAGTTTTTGTTTTTCGAGCAAGAGATGTGATGAAGAACAAATTGGTCCGTGTTTCCGATCAACCGTGACGGAGAATTTTTAACCAACTCTGATCTCTTTATTTAGTTATTAGTATTCGTTTTCGATCAATTAATATCGGTGGCTCTGTGATTACTTTGCCTTTTGGCAGTATACGCTATTCTGATTACAGAGTATGAAAGATAAATTAGTTTTACTTAATGAGAGCCATACCTATGTAAATCTTTTAAAAATTGGCGTTTGTGTTTTGAAACATCTGCTATGATGATCTTTGAATATATTCACATGTCAGACTTCAGAGATTTTTAATCTATGAGAATACAAATTCATTAGTCTGAGCAGACGTTATCTACTTTTTCTCCTTACCTAGATTGTTAGTTTTTCTGAATTTGCGTGTTTCTGTTATGACTTAAATCTTTATTTGCTGTGGTAAATGGTAAAGGAGAATTGGAGGTGATGACAATTTCCCCAAATGATCGAATCTGATTATACTAAGCGAATTTATACTTCCTTCTCAACAGAGGAAGTCAAGCCAATGTTCTGATCCTTCTCCTAGCTTTCAAAACATTTCTATTGAATTTTCAGTAAAACCTGCTATGTATTTTTGAGGGGCTAGATTTGTTGGAAGACGAAACAGTTTCGTGGACTGTGAAGATGCCTGCTGAATTTTGAAACCCTTACGAGACAAATCAATAAGGGCAAGTGTTCTAAAGCTCCTTAGTCTATTCCAACTCGTGACTGATGCACATCTATAGAGAGATTACACCATTTGATTGAAACTGTGATTAAGAAATAGTCGTTGAAAATTGAAATTTGTGTTACGTATTGGAATAGCTAAGAAATTGAGGGTTAGGATGATTTTGAGAGTAACAGTGGTAACTAAAATAGTACAGATGATCATAATCGAACTTCGAACAAAATTGATATGCCTTCAATTTACCAATGGAATGACCAGTGTTTTGTCTTGTAGAAAAGCAAAGCAGTTGGGAAAAGTTTTAGTAAATTTTTATACCTAGCTTTATTGTCACAATCTCATACTAACAATAGTCACCCGTGTAATTTACGTTTTGAAACTTGTCATAAGGACATGACGAATATTCTAGTCACTCGTGTAATTTACGTTTTGTAACGTGTATTAAGGATTAGAATTCTGACAGACCTAAAAGTCTACTTCTATAAGAAGTTTGAAAATGTCAAACTTTAGGGTCGACATGATGTTGAAACCAAGTGCAAAATGTGTGAAGCTAGGAATGATTCAACCACTTGCAAGGCAAAGTTGGGAGTAAGACCAAATTTTCTTCCTCGGAATTTTCGGAACTTGCACCAGAAAAATCCACAAGGTCTAGTTCTACATACGCAGACAGTGTAGCTTTGGATTCCATTGGTGTGAAACCATGTAATTTCGTCAAACGCGCATTGGTTATGTAAGTTTGGAGCAACAAATTTTCCTCACGAAATTTTCGGCACATGCACACAAAATCCCAAGAGATCATCTAGCGCTATACAACAATCAAAGTATTATATCATCAACGAATACTCATTGTAGCTTTTGATCCCATTTGTGTAAAAATCATCTCTAATACAAAAATCTAATTTACCAAATTACCTGCATTGCCTTAGTCTGAATTTCTCAGTCGATAACAAATAGGTTATGAGTTTCTCAACTCTTTTAGCACCAGGACCAGGCTTGACAGCTAAAGTTTCACCAATCTCCGCACAAGGATCACTTCCATTTTCCCTGGATCCAATACACCAACCCCCTGGAGTCACCATCCCCTGACCCCGCGACAAGAGTTCTGAATCGATCTTATCAAGAACCGGTTCGTCTCTACGGAATTTTCTAGCAAAAGGAGCATTACTGTCCACCATCCTCTGGAAATCGTCTATAGTGAGATGGTGAGGATGCTGCTTTGGAGGATTGTCCCATGAGATGAAATGTAAGTCACTATTTACTGTCGTGTTGGTAAACTCCTTGGCGTTGCAGATCACTGTGTGGAAATAGCCTTCCGGGGACGAAAGAAAGTTTGCGTAGTACATTAGGACAATGCGAGGTAGATTGTCCCATCCCCAGATGAAGTAATCCACAAAAGGTCGAGATAACATCATCCAAGCAGATCCTATTAACAAGAAACCATATCAGCAAATCCAAAGTTCCTACATTTAAGGAAGACCCACAAGAATCCCACAGCTTTGACAAAGTTTCTTGACTTAAAAGAAAAATCCAAGCTTCCTACATTTAAGAAAGACTCACACTTACACTTGTTGAAGTTTAACAATAGTTCTCGATTTCAATAAAATCCAGTAGTACCCTACATTTAAGGAAGACCAACAAGGATCCTCCACTTTTATGATAAATAAGCAAATCTTGCACAGATTTAGACATATTCCCAATATGTATTTGTCACCCAGAAATGGAAAGATGACAAAAAAAAATCACCTGTGAAAAGTTTGAAAGCAGTAGGCATACTTCTCTTCTGTGAAACCCAGAAAACATCAGCTTTCTTTGACATATACAAACCCGGATCAATAATTATCGGCTTTGCTCTATGCGACCTACACCAAGATTTTCACAAAAATTGTCACAAAAAAAAAACATGAAAATGTTGTGGTCCATAGAGTTGTTCTTACTCTTTCCAGCCAATATTACTGGTATGATCAATGAAATTGAGATCCCGAGGCAAATACGAAAACGTATGCAACAGATCTGTAAATACAAATACAAACAGAGATTAAAACTAAAGATATATCAAAATACCAAATGATTCTTAAAAAAAAATGTGTAAATTACCATCTTGTGTAACGAGAGGATAATCAGAGGCACTAAGATTAATAAACCAATCCCAATCCCCACCTTCCCTAAGCAAAATCGCCGCCGCGTGAAGCGTGTTCGCCACCATAGTGGGACCACGATACGTAACGAAATTAGCCTTAACAATCATCCTCACATTCTTAAACCGTTTAAACAAAGTATGATTAGAAACGAAGACGCTAAGATCCAACCGTTCCTGAGTCGAAGATTCGCGATCGAGATGAACAACGTAGTGGTTGTTGGGATGGTAAAGGGCCAAAAGCGTCCGTCTCAGCATCTGACCGTCGCCTGAAGAGCCGGAGATTAGGTAAGCTAGACGCGGAGGAGGAGGAGGAGTGACGACGGGTAAGGATTTGATCTTGGATTCGACGAAGACGGAGGATCTAAGGCCATAGACTGAGAACGGAATCAAACGAGTTTGAGTAGATGACGAAGCTAAGTTGGTTAACAGTAAGAGGAAGAGAGAGCAGATGGATCCGATCGCTAATGGAAGAATCCATTTACGGTCTGTGGATTGTTGCTGGTGACGAACTTGTGTGTAATAGCTCCTCAATTTCTTCATCTTCGAAGACGAAGAGAGGACTACTACGAGTGAAGTTTGGGTTAATGGTTTTCTAGACTTACAATTTACGGAATTGAAATTTCGCGTGTTTTTTGTTCGTTTGTTGGTCTGTTCTTTTTGTATGTTCTATTTCTTATTTTTAATATTTCTTATTTTAAATGACTTCAGATCTTTGAGTATGTATGTATGTATGAGTGGATGGTACATTGTAATGCTTTTTTCTCCACATTGGTTATTTATTTGGTAAGTTAGTATGTATGGTAAGGGATTTAAGTATAACAAGACTTTGATTTGACTATAAAAACAATTAATTACTCTTTCAAATTCTTTATGTTTCCACTTTAATCATTTCCAGATTCTATCAAAACTGTGTGACTTTCTACTTCCTACAGAGAAATATAATGTGGGTGGACTATAATTAGTTGACTAAGCTCATTTTCAATCTGACCCTAAATTTTACATCAAATTCTATTTTACTGCAAAATCATTTTCAATCTAACACTATATTGGATATTAAAATAGTGCAAATCATTTTTTGTACTATATGTAGTGCAAAAATTTAGAATTGCACTATTTTGGTGTTGAACATTTTAATTTATAAAAAGTTCTCTATATTTCAAAATCTTTTATTATAAATTTTCAAATATATTTAAATGCATAATATTTATTAAAAAATGATTAATCAAGTGAATATTTATATTTTTTACATCTACACTATTTCAAAAAATATATATTAATAATATTTTCATTGGTAATTAAAAATTTTAAATGCAAATAATATTTATATAATAGAAGATATAATGACATAAACTAATAATAATCTTTAAACAACATAAATGGTAGCAAAAGTAAAGATAAAATATAGAAAATAAATGAAAAATAAAAAACAGAAAATAAATTAAAGCTAGACAACATAAAAATGACTTAATTAATAATTTGTGGAAAAAAATCAAAGATCACAAAGATCATTTTTTTAATTCAAAATGACTTAATTGATCATTTGTAGAAAAATACACTAATGATGATGCCAAATAAATTGTACTAATTTTATTGTTCTCTGTGTTTTTATTTTTCTATTTTACTATGTTGTGCTATGTATTTTTATTTCAAATATTAAAGTTTTAATTTTAAGTAATATTTTTATTTGTGAACTATTACTATATCATTAATTTTGTCACTGATAAATAAAAATTAAAATACAAATCACATTTACATTTTCTTGCAATGTATTATTATTATTATTTAATTTTTTATAAAAATAATTTCCAAAATTGATTATTATCAATATGTTATACTTTTAATTTATCATTGTTTTAAATTGATAATTCACATCAATCAATTAGATAAATGAAATACTAGTGGATAAATTTATTAAAAATATATAATAAGTGGGTAGAATTTATAATTTTGATAAACAATGAGTATAATTTAAAAAAACAAATTGTAATAAAAGTGAATATACCTAAAATATTCCTTTTTGGCGTAAGAAATAGTGCAATGGTTGGAATAAAACTCAATACTATTTTAGTACTTAAATTAGTGTAAATGGTTGGAGATGCTGATAATCCGTTGACATTTGTTACCTTACATTACATGGGCTTTTAGATCCATGTAAGCCCACACTGACTCATGTAAAAAGCCCTTATGTGAAACTGAAGATGCTGCTAAGACGAAGAACTTACCGGTGACATAATCGTGTTATGTGAATTAGAGAACAGTTAGTGTTCAATTCAAGATGATGCATGTTTCATTTTGGAAATATCAAAATTATATTCCATATAAGATATTGTAGAACCCTGAAAATCGTATGAGAACGGATAACAAGTGTTACAGAAATAAAAGTAAAGATTACGAAAGAGATCAAAGAAAAACCGAATAAAACAAACGACCGTGGAGTCGAGACTTGGTCTCTTTCCGTAATCCAAATGATTCGCTCCGTAGTGTTACGGCGACAGCAATCTTTGAACCCAGGATAAAACCACATGAAGAACATCAGAAGAAGCACCCTTCTGATGAACCTATCGAACCAAAGGAAAACGACACTCTCGAACTACAGACTTACGTTTTTGCAGAGAAAAATTTATAGGAAGAGGAAAGAGGAGAATCAGAACTGTGTGTCGAATGAGAGAGGAGAGGCTGGTATTTATAGGAGATGGATAAGACTCGGTGGTGCAACCANGAAGAGGAAAGAGGAGAATCAGAACTGTGTGTCGAATGAGAGAGGAGAGGCTGGTATTTATAGGAGATGGATAAGACTCGGTG
>OVAP01003890.1:0-15648 GCA_900406295.1 Aurinia saxatilis
AAACAAAAAAAAATCAACTATATGTTCAATATGGACAACTATATTTTTGTGTATATATTTTTCTAATAAGTGGATATAATATTCTGCAATCTAGTCTTGTGAACAATTAGTTAAATATGATGTTGTGTATATCCGAAGAGTATAGTTGTATACAAAGACAACTGTTTTGGTTAAGTTGTATGGTGGCATTTCTACACGAATACTGATATATATAGTTGTATTTATATAGACAACTATATCAAATGACTAGTACAAAAGAGATACAATCAAGTTCGATGAAATGGTTGTGTATTGTCTAATATAGTCACTTAATCTTTTTAGAAAAGTAGACATCTAATAATACATGCACTAGTCACCAACATTTCACGAAATAGTTATCAATTTTCTAACGTAGTCACCTAAACTTTGATAAAAAAAAAATGGTCAAGTATGTTTTGTCTATTTGTAATCTGATTTTTTTTTTTTTTAAATGATCATTTTTTAAAAATGACTTATCATTCTCTCCCTAAAATGACATGTGACCAAAATTTTTTACGAATTGTGGCATCTCCAATATTTTTCTTTCTTTAAAAATCATTTTAGATAAACATCTTTATCAAATTGTGGTTTCTTTNAAATGATCATTTTTTAAAAATGACTTATCATTCTCTCCCTAAAATGACATGTGACCAAAAATTTTTACGAATTGTGGCATCTCCAATATTTTTCTTAATTTCTTTAAAAATCATTTTAGATAAACATCTTTATCAAATTGTGGTTTCTTTAAACTCACTTCATGGCTAAGCCTCTTGAAGCCAAAATTTGCATTTCTCTTTATTCTAGTTATTCTCCTTTCTTAGATTGTTACACCACTCCTTGGTTAATAATTACAAATTTACTATGGTGGAAAGGGAGAACAATTTTATTTCGAAGTATTCAAAGTTGAATGAAATAAGTTTTGAGATTAAAATGAAAATGAAAATCGTTCAATTGTCTCACTCAAAATCATAGCACGTGTTTTGTTTATATCCACATCAAGAGCAATACAAAGCGAAGCCGCGTGCTTTTTATCTTTTGTGCTTTTTATACATAAGACTACACTAAATATTGTAAGACATTCACGAGTTTTCTCTTAAGTAAACCATTCAAACAATCAAAACTATGAAATCTCAAAAATGAACAAAAAGAAGAGAATCAGGGATCAAGAAGATGGTAATATCAAAGCAAAACGAATAAGAAAATATCCAGACCATAACAATGGTCACAAACAACCATAATGATATGTAGCATAAACATTAAAAGTTATCAGCATCCAAAAAACCAAAAACCAAAACCATAAATATTCAAAAGTTGCCGCTAGCTAGAAGAATCACAAATGTTTGATTCTTTTTTTTATGTGTGTCTCTTTATGGTTTTTATGACTTACTTTTTTTTATTTTTCCTTTTGATTCTCCCTTCATTATTGTTGTTTTTTCCTGATTTTGCGCAGGACAAAATAATATATTTATGTCCCAACACTAACCAAACATTTGATGGTTTCAACGGGTTGCCCCATCTGAGTCAGTGCGGTTGCTCACCGGATCAACAACTCCACGCTGTTGATCATCTGAAACAGCTGCTTGGTTTACTGCAGCTTGCAACGGACTGCTTGAGCCACCATTTGGATCCGCTGAGGTCTGACCAAGCGACAAGTTTCCAACTCGGTTTGCTAATGCATCTGCCCTTTCAACCGATTGTGGACTCAAAACAGCCGGGTTCGTCCCTCTAGGGATCAACCAATGTTGCCAATTCTGACGCTTCCTTATTTTATCTCCCTGCGAGAAAAATAAAATAAAAGCATATGCCATCATGAGAAGAACTGATAACAATAATTCTATCTTGTTAAGAATCAAACATTTAAGGTAGCACATTATCAAAAAAGTTTCACAAGCACCCTCTCTCAGAAAATCAGAATGAACGGTTGTCAACAATAAAATCTCTAATAAAAATGCTAAATCACCTACTACCATTCTACTAAAGACAGACAAAAATACCTGCACTTCAACAAAAGGTGAACCTTGTAGAGCCTCCACAATTTGCGGGATACTATCTGTAAGTTCTGCAACCTGAGAAAAAAGAAGCAACAAAGATAGCTAAAAGTCACAGAATAATACAAAAACTTTGGGTGTAGCAAATGCTATATTTACTAGGACTAAGAAAAGAGAAAGAAACATTTTTTTTTACCTTTTTGAAACCAGCAATCACACGTATCGGAAGAAAACCTTGATCATCCATATGCCCGCGAAGGTATGTGTCTCTAATCAGATTGTCTTCACTGTAACAAAAGAAACATTCGCATCTAAATTACTCCATTTAAGAAGAAAACCAAGCAGTGCTAATACAAAAAAAAAAACTGAGCGAACATCAATGCGAAAGTACTACCTAAAATAGTAATGTATCTGTTTCAGTAGTTTCACGTTTAAGGGTGCATCTTGGAATTGGTAAAAGACCGGACCAGATGCAATAGGTGCGATGAAAGGCATACGGGGGTAATAAGGCGATGCCAATTCTGAAATGAAAATGACGCATTAGAATAACAAAACAAAACTAAAAAACATGATCTTCGATGTGTCTTACCAGGAGGGAAGGGCACAGGACTGCCAAAAGCTGGCAAAGGCTGGGCTGCCATAAACTGAGGAGGAATTGGTTGCACAGGAGGTGGTGCATGTCGTACAAATGCTGGAGCGCCTCTTTGTGACTGTCCATTACTCTCTCTCCCATTAAAACTTCTATTGAAACTCCAGTTCTGATTCCCATGGTCATGATTTCGCCTGCCACCATGACTTTGGTGATTATTACCATTTTGGTTCCTGGGAGAGTCTCGTTGTGATAGGTTGTCGCTACCACCATGGTTTTGCGATGCAAATCCATTCCGCTGGTTTTGTCCTCTAGGAGAAGGGTTGTGCGATGGCAATTCGACAAATGAACCCTGCCCTGATGGTTGAGAAACATTACCATTCGAACCGGATCCAGAGGATCCATTCCGTTTATTGAATGATCTCTGGCGCGAGGTATTAGGTGTTGTTGGGTTAGAGTGTCCACGACCCACTTGCCTCGGTGCAGGAACAAAAACATTTGCAATTCCCTGGACACAAACAATCAGGATAAAAACAGTAATCTAATAAGTATTTCGTTCTCCACATTACAACTCAATACTCTCGCATCCCTTGATGCTAAAGCTCAATATGCATTCACAATCCAACAACAAGGCATAGACGAATCTGCCTTGATTCATTCTCATTAGGAAATACACATGCAGAAACTGAACTTAAATGTAGGAAAGACTTTGGCAAGCCTAGATCAGTGAGAAAGAATCAAAAGCTACAAAAGTTTCGATCAACCACACACCACGCCAATAACTAACAGATCAAATGCAAAAGCATTTCATTTCAGGACCGAACCAAACAAAAACCACAAAATTAACAAATCAAACCTGAGAAACAGGGACGGATGATGAAGAGGAAGAGGAGGCTACATCACCGAGACTTTTCAACGAATCAGAAGAAGACTTGTTAGACGGAGCCTTAGTAGTCTCCGAGAGCGCAGGCCAAGAGGAAGCTCCCATCACCGGACCACCAACCTCAGAAGAAGACCCATTAGACGGCCTTCTCCAAACCGGTCTCTTCCCTCCAGATTCCTCTGATCTCTCCTCCGTCGTCTCCACCGTCAAAGCAGATGGAGCCACAGATACAGATACAGGGGGAGAAGGAGAAGGAGCAATGGATACAGAAGCAATCGGCTCCATCGGAGCTCTAGGCGGCTGGGGAGAAGAAGGAGCCGGAGCCGGAGCAGGAGCAGGAACGGTAGATACAGCTGAGCCGATCGGTGGCTGCTCGGCTTCTCCTCCCCGGACTATCTGAGTCCAAGGAGAAGACACTCGAGACGGACGACGAGGACTACGATTCTCGTTCATAGAGTTATTGCCAGTGGTTGATGACATCAGGGGCCAAAAGAAAACAAATTAATTTAGGGTTTGTTAGATAAAGATCTATCTACGATTATGGATTCAGAGAAGTTTAGAGATGAAGAAAGAATCACTCTCTGCGATTTGGGGCAAAATTAGGGTTAGGGTTTCGAGTAATGCAAAAAAACGATTTGTTCCAAAAATAAAAAAAAAACGAAGGAGAAAGACGATGGAGCAGTGTAGTCTCCTCTCTCTCTCTGTCTCTCGCTTTCTCTTAATTTTTTTTCCTTCTTTTTATATCTCTTTTTTTATCTTAATTACAATGTTTTTTTGTGTTTAGGTTTGGTTTTTCTTGAATGTCGAAGTTACGAAAATACCCTTGTGGTAAAAGAAAAAGAAAAACACGTTTTTTTGTTTAGAGGATTCTGATTGGCTGTGAAGAGTTAACTCGGATGGTTGACGTTTCACTTATGTCTGATTGGCTACAACTTTTGTTAACTCAAAACCGTGTGTTTCTTTTCAGTTGTGTCCATTTTGGTGTTAAAAATTTGAAACAAATCAAAACTTTAAATACTCATAAATCACTGTTGTGGTAAAAGGAAGAAACACAAAGAGAAAAAAATATTTATATGAATCTTTATTAGTTTGTTAAATTTATAACAGAATTGTTGACGTTTAACATTTATGGACATTTTTTTTTACTGAGTAGACTGAAAATGAAATGTGGCAATATATGATTGGTTTGATTATTATTTATTTTTTTTGGTTAAAATCTTTTGTTATTAAAACCTTGTTAATAACTGAAGATTGTGTTTTTTAAGTTATACATTTAACTATTTTTGTGTTGAAATTGAAATAAATCAGAGCAAGAAATCAGAAATCAATTCCTCTAAACCTCTGAAAATTATGTCAAGAGATTTTTCGCTATTTGTAGGAGATTCATGACAAAGTATGGGAAATCTTGATGCACTTGAATTCATCAAATTGTGCTAGTATAGTAAAAAAAAATGAATGATTGATAGTTTGATACAACCTATTGACTGTGAAGCTTATTGAAAAATTGTTGAGGTGCAATTATGAGTTGGACATGAAACGTGACTGAATGATTGGTTAAAATCCAAAATCGTGTTTTCAGTCATACAAAATTTTTGTTTGTCAGAGAAATTGAACAAATCATAATACAAAATAAAAAAATATCCTGACATATATAAAATGGTGAAAAGAGATTGATCACAATTTGTATATTTTTAAAATTTTGGTCAAAGATATATCTTCTGAACAATTAGATCAAGTCTAATGTTATGTTGTCATCTTGGTCTAGAAGGTCGTCTGGTTGTTGCCAAAAACAAATGTCAATGGTTAGATAAAATGAAAATCATTATACAAACCTTTTTTTACTAGATACAAAAAGATTTGTAATGTGAACATTAGCCTTTATTCATTCTCAAGAATTTCTTGTAAATTATGATTCTAAACTAGTCTTCTGACATGGTCATGGACTCATACTGTTGTAAGTGTGTCTACATCTTGGTCCTCTTGGGTATATTATTTGTCAACTTGGATTATTTATACGAAGCTCTGGTACTAAACCAAAGTAGTGTATGAGCATATATATTTCCTGAAGAAGCTGATCACTATAGTCTCGTTATGATACAAACCAAAGATGACTACAACTCTAACTCTATAAAAGTGGAAGTAATATAAACACAAATCTGAAAAATGACCATAGCTTTACTGACATAAATCTTTGGTTTGAAGAAGAGTTACTTTTAGAGATGGTTTGGTTCATTTTGTGTGACTCCGAAGAATTATTATGAGTCTCTCCTATTCCAGCTGCCATTGCTGGAGCTACAGCCGCCGTTTTGTTTCCTCTGGCAAGAGTTGTCGTTGTCTCTTCCATATCATAGCCTGCAATGCAGAGATTCATAGGTCATAAGTGGAACATGACGGGTCTTTAGTGATCTAATAAACGTAAAAGGGAAACACTCACAGTCAAACTTTTTCCAAGCTAAGACGAGTTTCTCTCTGTCGAATACAACACGATATCCGGTCATGTAGTTTTCTGTTTCATGAAGAGTAAACAATGTCAGGTCACTACTTACTGGATGTTCGATAATCAATCAAAAGAAAAACTGATCTTACGTCCAATTATGTTAAGCTCAGAGCTTTTGACAATGGCTAGGCAATATACAAGCTCACCCTGTGGAAATGCAGAGGTACTGAAAGCATTAAGGTTCGGTTGAGGTAAGAGAAGAGAAGCGAAAGAAGTAAAGAAAGAGACTATTAATGACCTCAGTTGAGATGACAATTATAGGATCACTGATGGTGAAGTGGCTGTTTCCTTTCATTGTGAGGCTTAAACTCGGTATCAAACTGGCATTCGCCTCATTGCTAATCATACAACACAAAGATGTTTAGATTTGGGTGGCAGATACAAAGAAACATCGAGCGTGGAATATGGATGGATACAAACTCATACCTCATGTCATAACAATAGTCGAACGGAATCCTTGAATCTGGTGCATGTCGCTTATCTTGCGCCTGGGAATGGAACTGAAGAAGACATTGTGAATCATAGGGTTAACAACTGAACATCAAGAGGTACAAAAATACTAGATATGGTGGTTGTTAGATGCTTACACTTTCCGAGACTGTTGTATACATCGGATCCACCAAGTAAGTGAATGATGTACCGGTATCAAAGAGCGCTGTGAACTCATCATCTATTAGAGTTGTCCCTACACGTACCCTAGTCACTGTTATGTTGTAGTTTGGGCTGCAATAAGTGTCACCAAGGTTATAAATTATAAGCCACGTTCTTAGGATACTGAATTTTCGCGAGGGACATGAATATACAATCTGGCTCAAAAGTGGATTACCACTTACTGTGATAGGTTCAGATTAAACGGGGTCTCTTCCTGATCAGAACTACCCTTGTCCCCAAAACTGATCCTTCCAACTCCATCGTGCCCAAAACACATAGAGAATGAATCCGCAACCAAACCTTCCCTCGCCAAAACACTTGGAACCGATATCTTCTCCATACCAAGACCAAATAAACCGTTTGGAGCCGCAATATCAAGAAAAGAACCACTCTGAACCTGTCCACACCTGCAACATATCTCAACATCTCAGCATCCCAACACAAAAGAAGGAGAGCAAAGACGCTAACTTGCTACTAACCCAAATGTGACATAAGCCTCAACACGCTCTGGATTCTTATCTTCAGTCGTTAAATGCATAACATCTTCCATAAGAATACCAGAAGTCGAAGTCTGAGCAGAGACATAAGACACCATATAAGGGCAAGTGCTAAACGTCCCTAGACACTGATTACGCTGAGCACATAGACTGTTGTTACAAGTGACCTTCTTATTAGTACTCGAAACTTTCGGATTGTAAATGCTCAGCTCAAATTCCTAAAACACAAACCCACAACAATCGAAAATTCAATAGCTAAAGATCACTAAAACTCAATGATAGTAATTTAGTATAAAGAGTGTTAGAAATAGAAACATACAGAAGCATAAGTAGCTCCTTGAGTAGGTGCACATTTGCCACAATCACAAGGAACCCAAAAGAGATCACTTCCTGTATCTAAAGCCACCATAAATCTCATCCCTGGAGTACCCAATTTCACCGTCGTGTAATGCAAACTGTAAACACACAAAGATTGAATCAAAAACTCATCCTTTAACATTGAATTGAGTTAAAAAGGCGACTTACAATCCGAGAGAGGTGATACGAGAAGTTGAATTGCCATCAGAGAAAGTAAGTGAAGACTGCGAATCCGAATCCGACTCCGAGAGATGACGATCACGAATCAACCGATCACGAAGAGCGAGTGCGTTGTAATACTCGAAACTTCCTTTAGGAGGAAAGCTAGCGAATCTTCCGGTTGAATCAGACCATTCCTTAACTTCATCGGAGAATCTATGATGCATCTCGAAAGTGAAGATTCGTCCATTGACGAAACTCAGTAACATCGAAATAATCAGGATCAAGAAGAAACAGGACGACATTGTGAGAAATTTGAGAAACGAGTGAGAAAGAGAGAAAGTGTGTGTTTTTACTTTCCCGGTGGTTTTTCTCGGGAAACCAAAGAGAATTTGAGAGAAATCATGACGAGATCTTGAAGAAATTAGGGGGGGGAGCAGAAAAAACAACACAAAAAATTAGGGTTTTGTGGAGAAAATGTTATGACTTCGAGAGGAAGAAGAAGTAGTAGTAGATAGATCTCTCTTCTTCGTCTTCTTCGTTAGGTGACTGTAACAGTGGTATANGGAGCAGAAAAAACAACACACAAAATTAGGGTTTTGTGGAGAAAATGTTATGACTTCGAGAGGAAGAAGAAGTAGTAGTAGATAGATCTCTCTTCTTCGTCTTCTTCGTTAGGTGACTGTAACAGTGGTATAGTGTAACACTGGGTCCCACCTAAAAGGAACAATTATATAACAAACCATTTTTTTTTGTAATATTAGTTAATTTTCTTTCTTTTTATTTACAACAACATAGGAAAATGAAAATGTAACTATCGGATTAAGGGAACATAATTGTTTTTTATTTAGTTTCTAGTTAATCATTTTTATTTGAACTCTGACAAAAGAATCCATGGTATACTACTAAAATGAAATAATAATTAAATGCAAATGAACAAATAAATAATTTTTTTGTCAAAAAACATGAGAATTTCATTACAATTAACAATGAAAAATTGAATCCACCTTTTATTATAAATTTGTTACTCAATATTCTTTAGAATTCAAGTTATATCATAGGATATATTGTGTGATATAGGTACAAATAATATTTCAATTTAAATTTAAGATATAAAATAAGTATGCCACAAAATAGACTTGTCAAAAAAAAAAAAACGAATCCTAAATTAGCTAGGAAAAATGAAATTTTTACATTTCAATTTTCAGTTTGATGCATTCAATTTTGATATCGGTTTATTATGAATTATGTGAAACACATGGGTTTCTGAGACAAAGAGAACTTGCTACGCTTTCTCTCTCGTGAATGATACTCTGATTTTTGTAATCATGAAATTATCTTTGATTTTTAAAAAGTATAAGATTCGGATGTGCTTAAAATGTATCAATATAACAAAATTAAAAATTGATTGCATTTTAGTATGTGTTAATGATCAATTTATTTATTCAGTTATGTACTAGTGTTTATACCGAAAATTTGTAGTATGTGACATGATCAAGAGTGTTAATGTATAACATGATCACAAACTC
The DNA here is from genome assembly GCA_900406295.1 of Aurinia saxatilis. Classification (NCBI taxonomy): domain Eukaryota; kingdom Viridiplantae; phylum Streptophyta; class Magnoliopsida; order Brassicales; family Brassicaceae; genus Aurinia; species Aurinia saxatilis. The sequence goes on from OVAP01003890.1 coordinate 9,169, forward strand.
ACTTTGTTCTAAGTGCCCTACATCACGAATATATATATATATATTGATACTTATAACACAGTGTTAATATATATTGATAAAAATATGTATATAACAAATTGATTGTATTTGAGTATGTAATTAGTGTTCAGTTCATTTATTTAGTTATACATTAGTGTTTGTTAGTCATGTATTAATGTCTTTACTAAAATTTAGGTGTGTGTGACATGGCTAAGATTTGTAATGTGTAATATGGTTATGGACTCATTTTGTTATAAGTATCTTTACATCATTAATATAATTTTTTATTTGAACGAAAAAGAAGATATATATGTTGAGAAGAATATGTATATGACAAATGTAAGAGGGAGATTATTTTCAACAAATGTATTAGTTGAGAAAAATATGTGTATAACAAATTGTATTTTAGTATGTATTAATGTTTTTACTGAAAATTTGTAGTGTTCTTGTATGGGCTTAAACCATACAAGTGACCATAAACTATAACACAGTGAGTGACCATAAACCACAATACAGTGACCATAGTGATACCTCTTTTCAAGAGATGAGTGGATTGACTAATTAATAAAAATACCTTCTTGTTAGAAGTCAGCAAATACGGCTCAACAACAAACGCATTAACAAATTTTTATTATATATGGTGGACCCACTGTCACACAGTAACTTCTTCTTTTCTCTATATAGGTTTCGATTGTTTTGAGAAAACATAACTGAACCACTTAATAACATAAGAAGAAACATTACTCTCTTCCTCTCTCTCTCTCTTATTTATCAGTATTCCAATCCCAATCGGGTATAAATTTTNCATGAGTGGATTGACTAATTAATAAAAATACCTTCTCAAGGTTAAGTATTATTTAGTTGAAAGAAGACAAGCTAGAGTCTCAAAACAGCAAACNTTCTCAAGTTTAAGTATTATTTAGTTGAAAGAAGACAAGCTAGAGTCTCAAAACAGCAAACCATTTGAACCAAAAACAGAGTTTTTAACAGAACAANGATGAGTGGATTGACTAATTAATAAAAATACCTTCTTGTTAGAAGTCAGCAAATACGGCTCAACAACAAACGCATTAACAAATTTTTATTATATATGGTGGACCCACTGTCACACAGTAACTTCTTCTTTTCTCTATATAGGTTTCGATTGTTTTGAGAAAACATAACTGAACCACTTAATAACATAAGAAGAAACATTACTCTCTTCCTCTCTCTCTCTCTTATTTATCAGTATTCCAATCCCAATCGGGTATAAATTTCTTCATCTTTATTTATATTTATTATTCTGATAAAGTCATGTTATTATTATAACACTTCTCAAGTTTAAGTATTATTTAGTTGAAAGAAGACAAGCTAGAGTCTCAAAACAGCAAACCATTTGAACCAAAAACAGAGTTTTTAACAGAACAATACACAACAAAGATGAAACATCATGATAACAAAGGTGAAACTAAGGGACCAGAAGCTAAGTCATCAGTATCCTCCTCTCCCTCTTCTCTGGTCTTGTGCTTTTTCTCTAGTGAATAGAGTTCCCCAAGACACTGCTGATTCTTCAAGATAACATGGCACTTCTTCTGGTGGGAAGTCATCAGGCAGTGCGAAGAAAACATTGTAACCTCTATTTATCAAACCTACAAGCCTAGTCCCGAACGTGCTGTCTTCTTTCAAGTTGTCTTTTGTAATTGCCACGATATTTGGCCCCAGCAAAGGAAGACCTACTATCGCACGATTGTCCATAGACCACAAGAACAAGTCCACTATCATCTTAGTAACTCTTGGTACACTTTAGCTACTAGAGGAAAATGTGTCCAAACTAGATGATGTTCTTTTGGAAATCTGATACTATTACAAGTGTTACACCTTGTAATTAATTGCTTATAGGGATCCGAATTCAATTAGATAAATCTTGGCGTGAAGGAGGACGGAACAAGAAAAAAATGCACAGAAGATGGAATATACACAAAGGTGATATACAAAACTTCAACAAACAAAATGTAAGTCCCTGATTAGGAAAAAGAACAAAACTAATAAGACTCAAAGGTCGTAGAATCATCTGTTGTTGTTGTAAGTGTCCCAATCGAAGTTGGGATGTGAATAAGCTTCGTAATCTACAGGTCCGTCGACGATGCTATCGACGGTCTGGATACTACGAAGAAGAGCTGGTTGAAACCGCTCTGTATCTGAAGGTAAAAGCTTGTACATTACAAGGACGCCGAGTGTGAAAATCGCTTGAAGTTTTGTGGAATCTCCTTTGACAGAGAAGAAGAAGAGCATTGCGACGAGGTAGAGGTCGACACAGAACCGCATGATGCATAGAACCGTGTCCATTAGCTTTCCTTCGTTACCTGCAGGGAAGCCGCGGACTCTGTACACGTATAGGAAGTTGTATTTGTCGACAATATATCTGTAACCGAAGTAAACAGCGCCTACAGGGACCACGAGTGGAGCGAACGAAGAGTATATCATTGTTAAGGCATATATGGTGAGGTTGAAGGCGTAATATTGGGCAAAGTCGAATTTTTGTTTAGGGATTGGTGAGGTTCGGCTGATTGGGTAATCAGAGAGGTCTTGGCTCATAGGCTCGATGTCGCCGAACCTTGGAGACTCAAACATATTTTCAGGGAGAAGTGGTCTTTCGAGACTGCTGCTTGGCTCTTGATTTTCCAAAGGATACTCTTCGTTTTGCTCGGGAACAAGCTGAAGCATGTCGTTCTTCCTGAATTTCTGGATTTTTTTCTTGATCCACGGGATTGGAGCGAGTAGATCGAAGGAGATTCCCAAGAATGTGCTACAGATGAGGAAAGCTAGAGCAGAAACGCATGACCTTGATAAGAAGGAAGGGCTCATGTATTCTTCAATCCTCTTGCAATCCTCACCGTCTAAATAGCAACGTCCCATTTTCAAGAGTGCGCTCTCTAGTGATGACTCGACAAGAGCCTTGAGTATGATGAGGTTGACAAGGAAGAAGCAAACCATCTTCAAGAGAGCTGCTCTTTGTTCCCCAGACACTGTTAGGTGCCGTTCAAACTTGGAAAGATACGAGAGAGCCGAAGGGATCACTATGTACATGCTAACAAATATGAAGACGTTGGGCATGAATTGAAAAATCAAAGATCCGATCCAGCCAGAAGTTTGCACCCAATTGAGCCAAGACTGAGCACTATCCAACGCTTCGGCATTGAAGATTCGCCCAGCACTCACCAAGGCACTAATCAAAGCCAATGGGGAGCTGAAAAACACAAGAATCAGCAGAAGAATCGTATTAACAATCACTCTTCGTATGATAAGAGCTACTTTCGTCAGTCCCAGATGATTCCAGTAAATATCAGTTGCCAAAGGTGCTCTCTCAACTTTCCACTGGTTTCTCTGTAACCGCAGCTCTGTAACAGAAAAGAACTTTCCAGTCCTCCTTGATCTCTCATTTCGAAAATCCTGAACAGCCTTATTAGCTGTGTACACATCTTTAAACATCACAAAAGCCACCCCAGCACCTTGCGCTCGTCCGTCTTTAAAAGCTGCTAACTGAGACTCCAAATCAGCTCTCAACTCTTGCAACTTCCTCAGCTTCTCATCATCCGTAAAACCAAACCTTTCTCCAATCTGAGACCATAATACTTTCACCTTAGTCCACAAACCACAAACACAAGACACTAACCCTCCATCTCCACTATTCTCAAACTCATCCGGCAGAAGCCTAGAATCCATCTTAGCAACTAACCAAGTAATCTCATCTCGAACCCGAACCAACTCCGTAGCAAGATCATCCAACGCACACAAATCCATAGGAACAATAATCTTATAAACCTTCCCCGGATACTTCTGCCTAAAACACTCCTCAAACTCAACTCTATCCGACCCCAAATTCTTAGGCAAANTACTTTCACCTTAGTCCACAAACCACAAACACAAGACACTAACCCTCCATCTCCACTATTCTCAAACTCATCCGGCAGAAGCCTCGAGTCCATCTTAGCAACTAACCAAGTAATCTCATCTCGAACACGAACCAACTCCGTAGCAAGATCATCCAACGCACACAAATCCATAGGAACAATAATCTTATAAACCTTCCCCGGATACTTCTGCCTAAAACACTCCTCAAANATAATCTTATAAACCTTCCCCGGATACTTCTGCCTAAAACACTCCTCAAACTCAACTCTATCCGACCCCAAATTCTTAGGCAAACCCTGCAACATCACAGTAAACACCGCAGTGGAATTCGCGTTCGGGTCACTAATATTCCCATTCCCATCTCTAAACCTAGTAAACTTCAACCTGGCCTCAATCGCAGATATCCCGAAATGCGAAATCACAACCACAACAACAACAAACACAAAATGCAACCAAAGCAAACCAGACCCTTTCTTAATATGCGTGATCATCGTCTTCGAAAGCTCATCACTCAACAAAGCAGTCCCAGCATAAAGATTCAAAGGAAGCATAAACAAAACAGCTAAAACCGCAATCGAAAAAAGCAACACAAAGCTCCCACCTTCAATCAGCAGAAACTGAGCAGCATCAGCACCACAATGACGAGCAATCTCACGACACGTGGCTTTCCAAACAGCTAAAAGCTTCGAGAACAAACCAGAAGGACCAGGCATACGACGATGGTCGCTTCGTAGCTTAACGAACAAGAAGATACAAACGCAACATAACAACCCAATTACAGAGATGTTGAGAAGATACTGAATGTTACCATACCAAGCATCTGGAATCTCCGGTAAGTCGTCGCCCGAATGTGAAGGAGATGGAGATGGTAATGATTCATTGGTCGATGAAATCGGCGGCATCGAGAAACTACGATGCATCTCGAATTGAGCAAACCCAGATCTTCAATTTCTGTAAAGACTCGAGATTTATATGGGATTTGATGATGATAGGNTAGGATTTGGGGATTTAGGGTTTGAGTTTTTGTGGAGTAGATCGTGATCATGAGAGACACAAATGGTGGAAAGTAAAAAATAAAAGGAGACGAAGGAATGTGATTGAGGTTTGGAATCTATGTTACAGATTCTGCTTCCCCATTTAAACATATCAAAATTTCCATAAATAATCATCAATCTTTCTGCTTATTATTTCTATATATTAAGAAATTAAGGTGATGTTAGATTTGATTTTTAAAAAATTATTTTGGGTTTAATTAACTTTACTTTTTTTTCTTCTTCTTGCCATTCGTCTATATTTAGAGAATCCAACCGGAGATAGATACATTGCTAGTTAGACGAAAACTGAGTATTATTCAAAATATCAATTCTTAAATTTGGTAATTTAATGTAAACTATAATTGACTATTTTCTAAACTTACTAAATAATATTAGTGATTTAATATTTTTTATACCGGTAGAGATCATAGTATAAAAAATCGAAAAATTCTAATTTTGATGGATTAATACATACTATTACCAAATGATGTTACTGTTTTAATATTCTGGACATCGTTTAGAGATTATATAAAAAAAAATCTAAAATTCCTAAATATGGTTGCTTAATACACACGGAATTTGGGTGTTTTTGTAAAATTAACAAGTGATATTAGTGTTTTAAAATTTTGGACATGATCATATAGTAAAAAATAAGAAAATCGTAACTTTGGTGGGTTAATACACACGACGATTGAGTATTTTATAAACTTAGGAAATGATATCAATGATTTAATATTTTTTTACACCGGTAGAGATCATAGAAAAAAAAAATTGCAAAAATAACAACTTTGGTTGGTTAATACATACAAATACCAAATGATGTCAATACTTTAATATTTTTTATACCGCTAGAGATCATACAAATAAGAGTCGAAAATCTTAACTTTGGTGTGTTAATACACACAAAATTTAAGAACTTTTCAAAATTTACAAAATGATTTCAACGCTTTAATATTTTAGACACTATTTGAGATCATACCAAACAAAATAAAAATCATAAATTTGATGGGTCAATACACACAAAAATTGAGAGTTTTTGTAAAATTACCAAATGCTACCAATTTTTTCATATTTTGGACACCGATATATATCATACCAAGAAAATTCGAGAAATACTAATTTTGGTGGGTTGGTGTACACGAAATTGAGTATTTTTCTAAACTTACCAAATTATATCAATGATTTGATATCTTTTTACACTATAGAGATCATACAAAAAAATCATAATTTTGGTGGGTTAATACACACACGAAAATTAAGTGTTTTTGTAAAATTACCAAATGATATTATACAAAAATTTCGATCTCAAATTTGGTTGGTTATACATAAAAATTGAGGATTTTTATATAAGTATCAAATAATATCAATGCTTTAATATTTTTAACACTGGTAGAGATCGTAATTACTATGTATGAGTTATGCATTATAATTAATATATCTTGTTATGAGTTATGTGTTTTCCATATGTACAATTTTTTGTCCTTATATAATAAAAGTGTATTAAGTTAATGCATCTATAATACATATTTTGATAATGTATATCTATGCTTGGATT
>OVAP01003891.1:0-15648 GCA_900406295.1 Aurinia saxatilis
TCTCCACTAATGGCCAATTGGCTTTTAGTTGGAAGCCCATGAAGCTTAACACTCTAAACAAAAGGGGAGGCCACAGGTCATCGGTCCAACTTGCAGCTCCATTCCATGCTCCTCAGGTTCTAGCTCAGGTTCAAGCTCAGGTTCAAGTTCATCCTTTTTCATACTCGCATCAATTGAACCAACTCTTCTATTACAGAGTCGAGGCTATGCTGATCAAGGCGTGTGGATATGAAGGGTCACACAGTGGGTGCGGAGAAGCCACTGATTTACCTAAGATGGTTCCTCGGATATGACACACCGAGACAAACCAAATGCTGATTGAAGGATATGACTCACCAACAATCGAATCAAGCATAGAATCACTCTCAAACTCAAAGGGGAAAAGGGTTTTTGATTAAAAAGATTGATGTTCTCTAAACAAAAGGGGAGGCCACAGGTCATCGATCCAACTTGCAGGTCCATTCCATGCTCCTCAGGTTCTAGCTCAGGTTCAAGTTCATCCTTTTTCATACTTGCATCAATTGAACCAACTCTTCTATTACTTGTGAAGCTAACCAATAACCGGATTGGACAGTAAACAAATTACTTTTGTGTAATGCTATATTATCTCATCCGAATGTTGATGATGCGGATTATAAATTCGGCGGATAATTTCACAATGTACTTCAGTTATTAAAGAAAATTTGGTTTCATCCCACTGTCTCATAGTTCATAAGTCTTTAACTTGAAATGAGAGTTGGTGAAATTTAGGATTGGTGGATCTTGGTGGATGTAAAAGAATTCATGTATGAGTAAAGACATTGATTTACCTTCTCCAAGTTGCCAACAAAGGCGTTGTTTGATATGGTCATGTCTATGAAGAATCGATTGCCATCATATTGTTTTGTACCAAGTAGAGCCTCTAAGAGTCAAAGAGGTTTTCCTGAGGGGAAACCCAATTTTTAAGGACTCTGAACAAGTAAGAAATAGAAGAATGGAGGATACGCTAGACCTGTTTACTCAATAAAACATTGTTAAAATCATTTAGGTCTTGGACGCTGAGTATGTCTTGTTTTTTGAATGTGCCATCCTTTTCTATCCAACTTAAGCTATTTTTTCGTTTTTCATTTTTAAAATCCCACCATAAATAGGTTAAAACGCTTTGGTAGTTTAAATAAAACTTACTTTTCATAAGTAAAAAGTATGTTAAAATATTAAATGTACTATGTAGGGCTATTTTTAATATGAATGATATAACCATCTTACTTGGGCATCATAATTATCTTTAACCACATAAATACTTCAGCTTTTTTTGTCAGAAAATACTTCAGTTTATATAGTGCTATAATTTATTTTATTTTTGTTAATTACAAAAATATTAATGTATGCATGTTATTAAATTTTTCAAATTGTTTTGAGTCTTTGAGTAGTCGCAACATGTTAATTAAGTTATTCAGAGAATATTGATGATGTTAATATATGCACAATATCGATTATGGTAATAAATTGCAAAATTAATAATCATTGAAAATATTTTAATTTTTTAATCAGTTAGTCTCACACAAAATCTTTTAAATTAAATCTTATTTTATTCTGTTTTGATGAATGATTTTCTTGAATCAGTCAAATGGGAACTATAAAAAAAATTATAACAAACCCAAATGGGTAAAGATTGGATACTAATTATAAAAGTAAAGTGGACAAAAAGAAAAGAGCTTGTAGCATAAATTTTTTATTTGAACATAGAACAATTTAATGGAAAATTTGAAGCCCAAAGAGAGATAGCATCCGTTTCTATGAAACCCCAAGATATAGTGGTTATAAACATACATTATGTACATAGACAGATATCATTCTTATTTTATACATCACATGTATTGATACATATAAGCTGAAACTATTGTACATGTGGTTATAAAAAGTAGATGATAAGTGTGAGCATAGCAACGATGAGCTGTATGTTTTTATATATGTTTAAAACATCAATGAGCTGTGCTAAATCATTCCTAAGAATCTTTGCGGCGCTGCTGGATTTTGGAAGAAAAATAATAAATATCATTTGTCCTAAAATACATGTCTATGTATAATCCTATAGTGGTATTGAGAGAGAGAGATTTATGCAGTGACGTTATATTTGCATGGATATATAAAATGATAAAAATGCATGATTTGTTTTAGTATAGCTTCTTTCATATATGTGGAAGTGAAAATTTTGGTAATAATCAGCATTGCATGTGACAGTCTGTTCTCGTGTCTGTCCCTTAAAAACTTTTTCCCTTTTTGATCAGTGCCCGACCCCGAATTAGTTATTGTTTTGTCGACAGTGCAAGTATTGCCCTTATTCATTGACCATGAGTTTATTATTTTATTTTATTTTTGTACGTGAAATTTGTTTGACAACTTGAAACCTACTTTATATACATATATATTTTTTTCTCTAAAAATGTTATCAAAACTTAACTTAATTTGATACAGTAAACCGGTGGTTATAATACAAATACTCTGGAAGTATAGTTGGTGGATTACCAAATGAGAAAAATTGTAAAAATGCCTCTTTTGAGTTTGGTTATTTGAAAAATATATTTTTCTGTTTTTTGAAAAAGTAATTTTTAATGGATATAAAATTACTAAAATACCTTGAAAACAATTTACAAAGATTTTGTTTTATTTTTAAATCATTAATATATATATATATATATATATATATATATATTATTTTCTTAAAACATCTTTGAATTTATCTAATTTTTGTTTTTAAACATTGTAACCTACTGATGGAAAGATGTTAAAACTAAGGTCCATCATGTTAAAACTAAGGATTACAAGGAAGCTAAGAAGGTAATATTGTTCTCTGAAAACTTCTTAGCATGATTCATGAATCTTGATTGCTTTAGTTTCAATTTATTGTCTTTTGTGATCGAAAATGTTGGATAGATAACAAGTCTTTCTTTTGCTTCATATTCTTCGTTTTGAAACCAAGTTTTTAGGTAGTGTGATCAAAAGATTCTATTTTGTTTTTGGTTTTGTCAATTTTCAAATTATTCGTTATAGCTCATAGGTTGAGGATGTTCTTGGTATTTATGATTTGATTCATCTTTCAGAATCATGCATGAGAAGAATATTGTAGAGGTTTTGTGGATAATTTCACTGAACAAGTTCATAAGAACAAATATGTTTCTTCCTTTGAGCAAAAATATATAATCTCTTTTTATTTCAACTGTTTGTTTGGTTGCCCGAAGCCAATCCATCATGTTTTTGGTAGTGGTAAATGTAAGAATTTAATTATATATGTGCGACTGGTTTGATTTTAGTTTTGGTTTTAGTTCGTTGTGATTTAAGCCTTGAGACATTGTTTTCAGATGCTGATGTGTTGTTGTGAAGGAACAAGAAGTTCCATTAATTATCTATGTTGATTTTACTCACATCATTTTTTAAATATCTGTTTTACGATGTATTTCTAAAATAATTAGAAAAATTTAAAGACGTTTTAAGAATAAGATATATATTAACGATTTTTAAAAAAAATCTTTGCAAACTGTTCTCAGGGTATTTTAGTTTATCCATTTAATTTTTTTTTTTTTTAAAGTAGAACAAAAGGTATTTTTCAAATACCTAAACTCAAAAATAGTATTTCTCAAATTACCCCCATAGAGAACACTAGGCCTGCGCATAATACCCCATAACCGAATAACTGAACCGAACCGAAATTAACCAAACTGAATCAAATCCGAAGTTCTAAAATATCCGAGTGGTTTCTAAATTTCTAATACCGAAACCGAACCGAACCGACTAACCGAATACTATCCGACCAAACCGAAATATAGGAACACCTTAGTCCTAGATATTATAAAAGTATATTTCATTTGTTATTTTGAATGTGAATGTTAATTTTTCTTGTTCATATTATGTAGAGTTTGGATATGTCACATATTGAAGTTGTTGGCTACTTTGGAGTTTGGAGGACACAACATGACTCGACAATCTTGGCTTAATAAGTTAGTGTGAATGGTAAATCTTTGATCCGGATATGACTTTGCTTCTTGTGGGGGTTAAATATCCCCACCTACATTTATGAGTCAACGGCCGGAGTCAAATGACTAAGTCAACGTCAATGCTCTTCCATGACACCGAAGTTATCTACCTAAACATAACCTCGGCCGTATTTCAGCTTGCGAAGCCGAGGTCATCAACCAAGTCATGACCTCGGCCCTAAGTTAGTTGGAAATGCCGAGGTGGTTAACTGAATCACCACCTCGGTCGAATCCTCATTCAAAGTACCGAGGTCGTCAACTAAATCACGACCTCGGACTTACTATTTACACAATGTGCCGAGGCCATTATCTAAATCATGACCTCGGCCTACTCTTCTTTTTTGCCCCTAAACGACGAGCTCGTCGACTGCGGGTATCCAGGTACAATAACCAGTTGGGCCCAGGGATGAGACATCGAACAGGCCCGCATCTATAGAGGGCGATCAGGTCAAGGCCCGAAGACTAAACAAGACGAGCCAACTTAAACGGAAAAGGCAAGAAGAATTAGGATGATACGAGAAGATCTAGAAGTTTGACTTATCTCTAAGTCGGCATAATCTTATATATATACCTCCTTAGGTTAAACTTGTTACATAATCTTTCTCTAGCTTAAGAACCCTAAAAGCTTGTGCTAAGAAAGACTCTCTCGATTACTCACATCAATAAAAACTCTTCGTTAATTTCTCTTTGTTTGTGTCTGAACCATAAGTTCGAGTTTCCTCTGAAAAATTCCGAACAAGTAGTGGTTGTGTGAGTTTTTACCCACACAATATCTCTCGTCTCTTATTTTATCATTTATGTGTCTTTAACTCTTTGTGATTGACTAGTTGTTGATTCAAGACTATTTGTGGATTGTGGTGGTCATTTGAAACTCGGGATTTCAAATGACCACCATAATTCACAAATAGTCGGTTTGGGTCGGATTCGGTTCGGTTAGTAGTTTTTTCCGGATTTAGTTATTTTACTTACTATCCGAACCTAACCGAAACCGAACGCAACTGAACTTAACCAAATTGAATTTTTTGAAATATTTGAATGGTTATTATATTACTATATTCAAACTAATCGAAACCAAAAATAATCGAACGGAAACCAAATACCCAGGCCGAGATAAAACCCTGAGAAACAAGGAGTACAATCCCAAAACCTATTTACAAAAATGATCAAAACATACAAGTCTCGGTAGTCTAGCTCTTGTACAAAAGAAAAGTCTAGGACCATAACACGACCAATTTTATTTTTGTGGCGAATGAGGTTATCTCACGAAATACATACCAAAGATGCTAAAACGAAAAGAAAATCATCCTAGGACAAATTTACTTTATAAAATCTTGTTAAGTTTAATTTTGTAATTGAATGAATCCGTTCCACTTAACAACCAGATTTCAAAATATAACAAAGCAGATAAAACACTATTATTTTAGACTATTTTCCGTTAACATCTTTTTCTTTATGGCCACGTGGCACAAAACAATATGGCCACTCTCAAGAATCCCAAAACATTCCTTCATCGCCTGGCTAACAACTCTAAACCGTCTACCCACTCGTGACAGACTGAACCATTGGGGAATCACTAACGACACGGTCTGCCACGAGACCAAAGCTCATTTATTCTTTGAATGCCCCACCAGCCAAGACATATGGTCAGCCTTCTCACCCACTGATGACAACATTCCACTCCGTTTCGACGAAATCATCTCCTGGATCCCAATTTTACAACCAAAGCGGAGGACCATCATCACAATACTTTTCCATGCTTCCCTTTACTTCATTTGGATGGAGCGAGATAGCAGACTTTTCTCCACAACTAGCAAACCTTCGCCAGTCATCATCGCTGATATTGATCGTCAATTGCGGAATAAACTTTACTTGCTCAACCGAGAAAACGAGAGACGCACTACACCTACACCAGGAGACTCACTCCTAGTCACTTGTTTCAGGGACTTCCAACCTTATACTTTTTAATTTCTTTTAAAGCACTTGAATCTCTTAGGACCTATTCCAACTTGATGTGATTCTCAAACTCTGATTCCCAAATCCCAATGACACGCTCTTGGGCTCGTCTGTAAACTCTTTTCTTTTGGTAATATATTTTCAATTAGTACCAAAAAAAACATCTTTTTCTTTATTGATTTTAGAAAGATACACAAGTTCTTTAGAGAGAGAAGAGAACACAAAGAGGAGGAGGTTACAAAATTCATATGGAAAATGTGTTACTGGAGCTTTGGTGGAATGAAACTAACGTTTTTGGAGACAAAGTTGTGTTTATCCATTTCCTCAACATATGTAAAAGTATTTGAGAAAGGCTTAATATGATGATTAAAAACCCGATTTTCAGTGTGAAGCCTTACTATCGTAGTGGGGTACATGGGCCTAGGTCAAGTAGGCCTTTTAAGGTGTTTCCCGCACAAAACTGAGACTTTACTCATTTCCCGCCATCTAGTTTCCCGCCAAAGAACCAGAAGATAAGACCACCCACCTGCTTTCTTCCCGCAAATCTCTCTCTAGACCAAGGTTGTAGGTATGGCGGAATCTAATCAGACGTCTCGTAAGAGGATGCGATTCTCGTCCTCTTCAGCAATTGAGATCCTCACGAATCGAAAGTTACAGAATGCATCCGCCCGCGTCAATCAATCGGCATCTCTCAGCGGGAAAATCGTGTCGAAAGTTACCCGGACGTATCCTCGTGTCACCATCAAGGATCTGCGTCACAGGCGCGTCTACTCTCCCACTTCCATCTCCAGCGACTGGGAATCTAAAACCAAACATGAGGAATCCAACAGTAAGTATCTTCATCTTAGCTCTGTAGATTTGGGTCTTATTAATGATGTGTTTGGTTGTTAAACAGTTGGGAAAGAAGGAAACAAAACTGAGTTAGGAAATTCAGAGGTAGAAGATTGCATAGAAACCACACCACCTGATTCCGAATTGTTAAGCCCTGGATCTCTCTCGGCTGTGAAGAAAACTGGTGCTAATCTCTGCACCAAATCGGTATGCGCTTTGTTTAATGAATGCCCTCTTTGTTTTGTGGGCTGTTTGTTTATGGTGCTGTCTACTCCTTCTACAGCTTCTTCTTCCATGTTCTCGAGCTAAGATATTCAAGAATCCTGGCTCCTTCAGCTATAAGAGACTTCTTCCTTACTTGATGAAAGCTGCACAAGGTATTTCTTTTTACCAATTCTGTGATCTTGTTCACCAAGTTGGAATTTTGATATGCCAAATTGATAGTCCCATTGTCTTTTACAGATGGAACATCATCAGGCCTGTGTTCAAAATCTGAGATATCTTCTTCCCAGAATCCTCCAAATACAAATCTGTCTTGTGACAAACAAAATTTGGGAACTACTCAAGATTCAAAGGAGGAAGCAAGTGAACTGATTACACCCAAGTGCCAACTTCCTGAAACAACCAATATCATCCCGCAATCCTTGGACGGAGTTTTCAATCAACCTTCTGCTGGAAGCTTTTGTGGAAGCACCAGCCCCTTGAAGCGGGTTATTGCGTCCAGCCCCAACAAGAAACCTGTAAGATTCTATCCGTGAAAAAGATTCTTTCTCCGAGCTTATTTTAAGGATCCTTGCTTGTTGGCCATAAAAACTTTCAGCTTTGAGCTCCTCTTTTCCTTAGTTACATCTGTCCTACATAGGATTCTTGTTTTCATGAAACAGGTATGCTCGAGGCGCAAGTTATTTAAAACACCAGGTTCCGTTAATTACAGAAGAATGCTTCCATATCTCAGAGATATTCAAGTAGATAACAATCCTTGTAAGCCTGTTTCTGAACTAATATAACCCTTAGTTGCTTCTATCCAGCATCAATACAGACTAAACTGTTAGTTGGAATTGGCAAGATTTGACAGACTGAGATACTGGTGGTACTTCGTGTTTGCTCATTTTTTCAGGCGCGCCTGAAACAGGTCATCCAGATCATCAAAAGAACAAAGAAGAGGATACTTCATCATCAATGTTTGTCTCTGAGAACGAAGGGATACAAGAAACTGTGACATCAAATGTTGCTAGAGAATCAGATACATGCTCTAACGACGACAAAGAGCCACTTCCTTGTGAACGTGTTTCTGTATCCCCAGAGCTATCTGATCCTGACAAAGAACAAGAAACTCAAGTTAATCATGTCATCCCGGATACTGAAAAGAACTTGGAATCTCCTCAGGAGGGTTTGAGCACTGAGGTCCCGTTATCACCTCCTTCTGTTGGTTCAAGAAATTCCAGTGAGGTTGCTTTGTCTCCACTGAGCAACACATGTGTTGACACTTTGGTTGGGGGTGACGAAAATATGAATGGTGCAGAGAAAACAGAAGCTAAAAGCAGTGCAGAGCAACTAGAGGCAATTAATTTGGATTTAACAACTGAGCTGCTTGACTCGTCTGATATGTTGGCAACTCCATCCTCCATTTCTCCATCAAAAGGGATTCTGAAAAGAAGTATAAGAGGGTGCAGAGGGATATGCTCTTGTCTGAATTGCTCCTCCTTCCGCCTAAACGCAGAAAGAGCATTTGAGTTCTCTAGGAATCAGTTACAAGACACTGAAGTAATGGTTTTGGATCTAGTTGGGGAAATATCACATCTTAGGAATATGTTGGAGAAATATGCTTCAGCAGATCACAATGATTCCTACCAAAGTCAGGTGCGTGTAGCACAATTTTCATAACAGTTTTTCTAGTGGTAGTCACACCAATCAATCTCTTGAGCTTATCAGCTTACTGTTGAGTATCTTCACTAGATTAATCTTAAGATAAAGAAGATATTTGCTCAACTATACCATCCTTAGGCCTGTAGGAACAAGTAATTAAATGTTCATTGGATTTGTGTAAGTTAACCTTGGAGGCTTAAATGAATCTGAATACTGTTGTATTAACAGGCTGGAGAAGCTGCAAAGAGAGCTTCCGAGGCTGCAGAGCTTGCAAAAAGCCGCCTCCACCAAATGAACGATGATCTTCAAGTTCACTGCAGAATCCCCGTGAGTTATCCATAACCAATTGCCTTCTTGAAAAAATTATTCTGCTTTATGCTTAGTAGTAAAGACAACATCTAGTTGAGGCAGTTTAAAACACATGATTCTCACTCTCCATGTTTGTTTTCAGAACGAACAACGAGCAAGAGTAAAATTCGCTCACTACGTCCACGAGAAGACGATCCTAAAAGCTTTGGAACCTAACAAGTTGACCCCCTAATGCTTTTTAATGTCACCTGTCTCCAGATTATCCAGTTTCATGTTGTTTATTTTGAAAAGTATAAGCATAGATCAAATTGCTGTTATACATATAGTCCATGTGATAATCTTTATTATTATCAGTTTTTCTTATCTTTTCAAAAAAAATCACATCTTCTAAGTATATACGCAAAGACCTTAAAAGCTCCTGTGATCTCTGATCAAGTTGCAGATAAAAACAACATTTGGTGTTTGCCTGTGCTCTTTATGCATTGTAATTTGGATTGTTATCGATGAAGTAGTCACGTTTGTATAGTTAGTCTTGATAGTTAATTATTTTGTTTGTTTTGGCGTATGTGAGATGAGAATCTATTGCTAGTTGAAAAATTTGTTTAGTACAGAGTCCGTGGGTCTCGTGACACATTTATTGACCCGGAGAATGAATATGCATTGGAATAAGCAACGGTAATAAAGAAATGAACTTATTATTAGGAGAACAAGGAAGAGAATTTGCACTAAACAACAAAGATGGTTTTCAAACTCTAGACCTCCTACACTCTGGAGGGAATCCTTGAGGAAACCTTTTGAGATCAGAGCAATAATCATAAATCATGAAATACTTTTGAACCCATCTGAGTCTTCTTCTCCCAAAAGCATTAAGCTCAGTAGCCACCTCAGACTTAGCAGTAGTGAAGGAGCTCTTGAACTTAGGGTCACAGAAGGACGAGCCGGAAGAGACGGTGCAAGCGGCAGCGTTAAAGCCTCTGTAGTAAGCAGTGAAAGGAGCCTTGGACCAATCAGTCTTAACGAGACCGCCTCGCGTGGCCCAGTCATCAGCATTCCACAAGCTCGAGTAAATCCTCATTGGCTGCTTCTTGGGGAAGGGAACACCGAGCTGCTCTGCGTTGTTGAATACTCTGATTGGAACATTATCCACCATGAATCTGCAACAACAGGCAAGAAAATGTTTAGAGACCAAAAAGAAAAAGGTGTTAATATTTGAAGATGTTATATGTTGGTTTTTTACATGATGTGTTGAGGTCTCCAGACGAGAGAGTAAGTGTGGAAGTTCTTGGTAGGATCAAACCAGAGATAAAACTGTTGCTCTCTGTTTCCTTTTCCTTGAGCGAAGACATTAGTGTGAAGAACATAAGGCTTCCCTGTCTCGTTGCCAAGAAACTCGAAATCTATCTCGTCGTGTGTTGGTCCTTCCGACGACAACTGCAATCACATTTCCCACACTTATATTGTTAGACAAAACTTCTTCTTTCGCTTTTTAGAGTGCTAATAAAGAAGAAGAAGAAGAAGAAGAAGAAGAAGAAGAAGAAGAAGAAGAAGAAGAAGAAGAAGAAGAAGACTCACGTAGTAGGCGGTGACGGTTCCGGCAGAGTTTCCGGCGACGAGTTTAAGCTGCATATCGATCCTCCCGAATAAGTATTCCTTCTTGGATTTGAAACCCGACCCGGAAACCCTATCCAGGGAAAGGGACAGCATTTTGCCTCCACCGAAGATTTTGCCTCTGTGGTCACCCCAAGTCAGATCGAACTCCTCGTTGAAGTTACCGGAGTAAGCTGTTCCGACCATTGTCACAACCAGAAGGGTCATTAACACGGTGAGGTTCAAGGTTCGACCCATTGTGGAAACGAAAGGTTTATTTGTTTTAGTAATAATATGTTTTGTTTGTTCGAGGAGTAGTGCAGTGTTGTGATGTGAGATGGGTTTTCAAAGGGGATAGGGTATATAGCTGAAGCGGCCTTGGGAAGCCAAATTACAGTTGTATTTTTCATATTTTTACTCATCCTTTTTTTCTTTTTCTCACGTATAAGTTCTTGTATTGTATACTACAATAAATGTAGTAGATTACGGATTAACAAACTTGTAAATAATTAGGCCACATTTTTTCTTTATTGTCTTTAACACTTTATAAATGCTTTCCCTTTAATAAATAAATCTCACAATTCCAAATTCCAATATGTATGTACTGTACGAATGTAATTAGCAACAAATGACAATAAGTTTATAAAAAAGTAATAATAATGTAAAAAACGAATCAATTCTTCGATAACTTTTACATGGAGGCGCATTTTGTTATTAAGAAGGTAGGAAGAAACTAAAAGATTACGTTTTTTTTAATTTAAAAGATTACGTATTAGTAGTATATAAGTTGTGAATAAAACATATGATATAAGTAATTTTTATTATTAATAAGTGTGTTGTTGTGCCTTATCCTTTCTGCAAATACTGTAAAAAATATTCATAAATTTAAAAAAAGAAAATGAAAGCTGTCGAAAAGAAAGAAACAAAGAAGAGTGCGGGACAGATGAGAGTGATCTATCAGTGAAATAGCTGTTGCCAGCTCCGTTCCTTCTCCCATCAAACCTGGAGCCCTTTTTTCCCCTTCAGATTTAAATAGAAAAAAAACCCAAAAAATACACTCAACAAAATTTACCAATTAAATACACGAATTTTTTTGTTGTCATATTAATACTGTAATTGTTTTCCGGATTAATACACAAACTCATTAATTTTCTACATTTTCATACACAAACTTTTTGAAATTACAGTTTTGTCCTCAACTTTATCTATCAAATTAATTTGTTCATAGATTTTGAATAAAACCCATAAATAAATATTTAAAAATACAAAAAACTATCAAATAAATTTTAAAATATTTTATAAACTTTTATAGAATTTTAGGGTTTAGAATATAAGGTTTAGGGTTAAAACCCTAAACCCTAAAATTTTAAACCCTAAAAGGGGTTTTAAACTCTGAACCCCTAAAATATAAACCATTAAACCTTAAACCTTAAAACTTAAACCCAAATACTTATTAAACACAAAACCCCAATCCTACAAATTTTCAACCCTAATTCTTAAAATCTTAAGCCATGAATTAAAACTTAGTGTTTAAAATGGGTAACTCAATCTGATTTGTAACATTTAGGGTTCAAAACTTCAGGATTTAGGGTTGAAATGTTTTAGGGTGGGATGTCAAAATGGGTCATTATTGATGGGTCAACCCAACCCAATCCATCTCATAAGCTTATTGAGTTTGAGATTTGGGTCAAAAGAAAATTATGGGTCAATTGGGTTATTGGTTAAATGAGTTATGGGTTAAATGGGTTGGATATAAATGAGTTAATGAGTTATCCATTCAACCCAATCATTATTAAAACTAAACCAATTTTAATTATTTAAACCAAACTAAACCAATTTTAATTTTAAACATCGATCTCTTGATTTGATTTTAATCATTTAAACCAAACTAAACCAATTTAAACCAATTTAAGCCTTCTCTTCTTCTCTTATTCCTCCTCTTCTTCTTTCAATCGATCTCTTGATTTGATTCTTCTTCTTCTTCTTGATCGAATCGTTGGTTGGCCTTCTCTTCTTCTCTTATTCCTCCTCTTCTTCTTTCAATCGATCTCTTGATTTGATTCTTCTTCTCCTGCTTCGTGTTGATCAATTTGCTTTGGGTTTGACAAAACCAAGGAGATCCTCCGCCATTGGTTTGGAAAGTGAGTCTTTACACTGCCTTGAATTTTTCCTTTGGGCGTGTTTCCGAATTCCGCAATTTACTCATTAAGAATTGAGAAGTGTTTGTAGATTTCGAATATTTCTCCGTCTTGATGTGATTAGGGTTTGGTTATCATTTCGTAATAAATGCACACCTTTTGGGTAGAATTTGGTTGAATGAGTTTGTTTGTAAGTCTAATTTAGCTGTAATCTGCAAGAGTGAAACCTAGAGTTGAAAATTTCATGCTTCTGATTGATCATTGTATCATTTTCGATGATATCTTGGCGTTAAGTTACACCATACAGTTGGAGTTTTAAGAATAGCTGTACCAATTCAACCCAATAATTTTCTTTATATTTGTGAACTCGGTCTTATGATCAGACGGTCATCTAGTGGAGTTTGTGAACTTGTTATGTAGTCATTGAACTATTATGGCTACGTAAGGAGTCAGAGGATGCTGACGGATCTCGCCTTATAACTCGCCTTTTTATTGTAGTTGGGTTTTCCTTTGTCTGCCATGTTGGAAGGGTTTTGTTGTTGCTTGCATATTGCGTATACGTGTAGAGGAGTTCATTTCATATGTACTGTTTCTGTGTCATTTGCCAATGTTAATCTTACCTTCGTTTCCCAAAGAAAAAAAGGTGTAGCTTAATCTCTGTAGCTTTTACTGCTTTGACCATCTTCGTTGCAGCCCTCATGTATATGATTTATTTAATTTGATGGATGTTTGAAGTGTCTTCCTAATGTTTTGTCGAGGGAGTGAGTTTCGATGATGAATACATATGGTTTGATTGATATTATTATCTAACCAAAACCCATGTAGTTCGGTAGATTTATGTAATTCAAAATGGTTGGATCCTTATACTCTAAGGCTCAGAGTGTAGATTTTCACCCTGACTTTGGATAACACAACATCGAACGACTGTATGACAGAGATATTGAAAGATATGCTAAATTTAGATGATAATCTGCTCAAGAAAGGAGATTTTTTTCATGTGCATTGCTGCGCACATATTTTAAATCTTATAGTTCAAGATGTTTTAGCGGTTATCAACGACTCATTGACTAAAATTAGGGAAGCGGTGAAGTACATCAAAGGATCAACTTTTGGAAGGATTGCATTGGCAGAATGTGTAGAAGAGGATGGTGAAATTCTCTTGTCTCTGGATGTTCAACATAGATGGAATTCAACTTACTTAACGTTTGATAAGGCTTTGAAGTATCAGCGAGCTTTAAACAGGTTTAAAGTGGTTGATAAAAATTACAAGCATTGTCTTTCAAGTCGAGAATGGAAGAGGGCAGCGATTATCCATGAGATTTTGATGCCTTTTTATAGTATTACAACTTTAATGTCAGAGAGAAGCTATTCAACGTCAAATTTGTATTTTGGGCATATTTGGAAGATTCAGTGTGTGTTGGAAGTTAATGCGATCAATGATGATACCAAGATCGCAGAGATGATTTCGAGAATGAGATTGAAATTCGATAAGTATTGGGAACAGTATAGCGTTATTCTTGCCATGGGGGCTGTTTTTGATCCTAGGATGAAGCTCAGACTTTTGAAGAGTTTCTATGATGAGCTTGATCCGTTCACCTCACAAGAAAAAATTGATTATCTCAAAGAGGAGCTTTATAAGCTATTTGAGGAGTATAGGAGAAAATTTCCTTTAACTCCAGTGGTGAGTTCTAAAGCAAATCCTCCTTCTCATGGACGAAAAAGAGGAAATTTGGGCGTGCAAGAGGTAAGTTTTTATTTTTGGTGTTTTTCCATTTAAATTTCCTTCTTTAGTTGTCTCTAAATTTCCTCTTTTCTGTTTAGAAAATAACACCTACGTTTCAAACTTTCAAATTTTTATAGGATTTGTTCGATTTAGATGATACTCGTGACTACATGGAAGATGGAAAGACAGCTTTGGATATGTATTTAGAAGATAAGAAATTGGATTTGGCCAAACATCCTGACTTGAATGTTTTGCATTATTGGAAAGAAAACCGTCATTGCTATGGCGCACTAACATACATGGCAATGGACATACTCAATATTCCCATTACTACGATAGCCTCCGAATCTTCCTTTAGTATAGGGTCTCATGTAATAAACAAGTATCGAATCGACTTATTTCTAGTAACGTCCAAGCGCTACTATCGACTCATTCATGGCTTTATGGTTACAAGGTTGATGAAGAAGGTAAAACACTTTTGATTTACTTGATTTAGTCTGGTTAGTATTTTTATTGATATTTCTGTTATGAATTGTAGATAATGAAGAAGGCGAGACAATTGTTGTTCGACCGGATCCAAAATTTGTTGAACAAGGTATTCTTGTCTGCTTTAATGCCTCCCTGCATCGATTTGACTATGCATTCAGTAGTCTCTGATTATTTGTACACAATGTGTGCCTGAAACGAGTTTTATACATTACTTTATTAGTATGTAATTATAGGTGCTTGAATCACAGGACAGATAAATCTTATGTTATAGATGTACAAATAGTCGATTCGTTTTTTTGTTACTGAAATTAGCAGCTTCCTTGAAAGGTGCTTAAATTCTTCAGGGATTCTGGTTTTTATTACGTGAAAGGTACTTATGATAAATGATATGAGTCTTGTTTTTTTACTGACAATGTGTGTGGTTTGAGTTGCTTTTGTACGTATGGCATGAGTCTTGATTATCAAAATGGAAAAATCCTCGAGTTGTGTCCACAGTGCTTGTGTTTAGATTGTTGTGATCCTTTTGAATATTTACACATGTTGCTTAAATAGTCATGGTTTGAATTTTCTGCCATTATAGGACATGTTTATGTGTCATGTTTAGACAAGTTTCTTAAATAGTCCTAGTATATATGAGTTTGTGTGAAATCTGTGGAAGAATTTGAGTGAGTAGATAGATTTAAGATGTCGACTTATGGGTTTTAACTTGTTCATGATTCATGAATGAAACACTAATTATCTA
>OVAP01003892.1:0-15647 GCA_900406295.1 Aurinia saxatilis
GTTGTGGTTAGCGAAAGATTTTGAACGCTAGACACAAAACGTCTTGTTCAGATATGCCTTTATTCGATCGATAGGAAGAGATAAAATCAAATATCTTGATTATACTCAGCTGATTCTCTCTTATCATTTCACTGAAGCCCTTAGACGACCCACAATCTCTATATAAAGAGATTTTTGTCTCAGAAGAAGGGTGTGCCTCTCTTTCACCAAAACTCTCAAGAGAGAGCACTTTGCTTTCAGATTTCTCTTAAATATTTTTGTAATTTCGTCTTGTTGTTGTGAGGGAGAAGATTTCATACTCCTTGTCTATTGATTTGGAGAAGTTTTCTAAACCCTTTGCTATTTATCTATGATATTGATTTCTATGGTTTTTGCTATTGTGTTTTCATATTATATTTGAGTAGTTCTTTTGTTGGGAATAAGAGTTTTCAATAGGATTTTCATGGCTTGATAGATAGGTAGGATTTATACTTATTACATGATTGCTTAGATTTGACACCCTAGGTAATTTGTTATATATTGATCTCTTCATTTTGACAATATGATGAGATTGATAAGAACTAGTATTAAATGATAGGTAAACAACTTCTGCGGCTTGCTTTCCTAGTTTACACTTTGTGACTATTGTGTGAATTAGGATGTTAGACATGTTTAATCACTACTATGAAAGTTGGAAGATTAATTTACGAGTGGCTTGAATACTTAACCGGACTTTATCTGCCTATAAAACCTGAATATTTTAATCCATGAACCCTAGAAAATTCTTTGAACCCCGACAATTGCAACAATATTTTATCTTTTTCATTTATATATTTCGTTTCACATTTCATAAAAAACCCTTTTCAATCGATCGATTGACTAAACTCCTTCGATCGACAAAAAACCAAAAACCTTTCTTTTGTTGCTTAGCTCAAGTCGAATCGATTTTGCTGCTATGTACACTTTTTCTCCCTTATGGATTTGATCCCTAAGTACTATTGTGAGAGCCTGTGCGCTTGCAGGAATATTTTGGACGAAAACTAAATCCCCATCAGGCTACAAAACAGTTGCTTTTCGTTTTCCGACTACATTAGGACTGGATTTGTAGTCATAAAAAAGTTGGAAATCAATCACAAATATTTGCGACGAAGATCCAACTACATTCCTGCGATGAAAATGTGACTGCAGATAGTAATGTTTTATGAGAACGTAGAGCCTCGTCTAGTTGGTTTACAGTGGTAAATATTATTTGGAAAAGAGTCGCTTTTCATTTCCGAGTATATTAGGACTGCGTTTGTTGTCACGATGTTTGCGACGAAGATCCAACTGTTTTTATGCGATTGTTTTCCAACCACAAATTAATGTATAATACGACTAAAATGCAACGACATTTATAATTTTGGTATTTTCGGGTATTTTTATTAATGAATATGAATGTGTACGTTTAGAATTGAAAATGCAAATATAATAAAACCAAAATTATGTTCAAACATACAAAAAGTTTATGTTCAAAATCCAAATTAAAAATAAAAGCTATGGAAGAGAGGAGGCCGATGGTGGTCCGTTAACTGTCGACGGCCCGTCGGGATCGATCGGGGACTCTATCCACGATGTCATTCCCAGATGTTGCACTATGAGAAAGGAGACGACCATATCCAGGTAATTCTTGTGGTGAAGGCTCTCTTGTTCTCGCCAAGGAAACTTCTTGTCTCGTCTTTTATTCTCTGCATCTTGTTCTTCGATCCGCAGTTGGGCTGCCTTAAGCTGTTCTCGCAAATCAGAGATCGTAGAGGACGTGGTGTACCTGTCCTTCCCCTTTCCGTGGGTACGGGCAGGGTTCCAAGCTCATACAGGTATCCATGCTCATCAGCATTTCTTGCCTTGATGAATATAACATTCATTTCGTCCGTCGTGAGTTCCGGAGCTTGAGAAGACATGTTTGAGGTCAGAGATAGATCACCGGCACGCTGAGACAGCTTCTCCTACAAGGTCTTCTCATAAGTTTTCCCCGATCTGCTTCACTTTTGCATCGACATACGTTCCATCTTTCCTTGTATGAGTCTTCATGAAAACCTCTCCAATGGAGACATGTCTCTGAAGTTTCTCCTGCAAGGTCTTCTCATAAGTTTTCCCCGATCTGCTTCGCTTTTGCACGACATACGTTCCATCTTTCCTTGTATGGGTCTTCATGAAAACCTCTCCAATGGAGACATGTCTCTGAAGTTTCTCCTCCTGTAAATGAGTTATTTTAAAAAGAGGTTTGAAACATAAGAAGAGACACCAAAACAAAAAATTGAAACCAAAACATAAGCCAAAAACAGATAATTAAAACAAAAACATGAAACCAAAATAGGGAATTGAAACCAAAACAGAAACTAAAACATGGATAAAATTGAGAGCAGCAGTAAAAATTTAAACACAAACCAAGAATCAAACTTGAAGCAGAAGGAAAAAAGAGACTTACCATGTCTCGTTCAATCTCAGCGAAAGACCGCGGGCCAGCGACATGTTTGTGCACACCTAGGCCACCCCGATCAGAGTTACTAGAGTTTGATGCGTTCTGGCTTTTCTCTAAAGCTTCATCGGTGTCCCAGTATTCTTTCGTAAGCTTCCAAAGGTCTTTCCCGCATCGAGGTTTTGACTCGTGTAGATGTGTCCTCACGTAGCTGATTAACCTTTTCAATTGTCTGAAACAAATAATATCAAACTCCTCTCGCAACGTAGCTGTGATTAGAGGATCCCAAGTGAAGTGGTACTATCAAAGGGAAACAAACTTACATTAGATGCTACACAAACAAGCAGTACCATAAAATCCAAAAACAACAAAAAACAACAATTAAGACCAAACCTAAAAGCTCCCAGAATCATACACATAATCATATGACACAATTGAACCAACTAACTAATGTCAAAACAAAACAGAGATGTAAATCAGTATATGGAAATGAGTAAACTACCTAAATGAAGCAGGCTCGTCAAAGAAACAAACTTACTGCTAGCTGAGTGAAAAATTTGTCTTCGATTTCACTTGGGGTTACATTCCAACTGTCGTAAGGACCATCGAACTTTGGCCTTCAAAATCTTCGACACTTTCTTCACTATGATTTTGTTATCACGATCAAACATTGCACATGATTAACCAATTGCCGAATTCTTTGCTGTTCGAGATCTAGCTATATTTTAACAACGATGAAGTTAGAAGAGAAGAAACCTGTTGTTGGTGAAGAAGATATAATTAACCACTTCCGACTGATGTTGGTTTATTTCGGTCTAGTCACTTCGGAAGAGGAAGATTGTTTTCTTTGTGTGGGTTCCTTCAGTTAATGTTGGTTTATTTTGGTCTAGTCAAACCGTCGGTGTGCTTGTGTAAACCGTGTAATTATCCTCATGCCCGGATTGACTAGACCAAAAATATATATATCTGATTAACCAATTGCCAGATTCTTTGCTGTTCGAGATACTCATGAATCTTCCCACCAAGGATGTTGTCAAGACTACCTTTTATGTCGCATATGGAGATATCTTTGGCAATATGTGTCTGTTTTGGACTTGAAGATTAATGTAGATTCTTCTACATACCCTTATATGCATAGGTTTATAGATTTGAATTACAGTGACTTGTGCTTAGATAGAGTTAAGCTAAGGTATGCTGGATTGTGGATAAGTACTCGAAAGCCTAAGACAGTAAACATTGGGGTTAAGAAGAAAATTCAACATTTAGATGTTGGGAATGATACAAGGCCCGAGAAAGAAAAAGTTAACATACCTCTAACAATCTATACATCATGCGAGAGTTTGGTATCCTTGAAACTCTCTCGCGCTGTCTTGCCTACAACCCCCAAGTCAGTTTCTTTGCCTCGGCTTAAGATAATGGATCTACAACAAATTGAGTTTCACAATTTGGATATGGAGATGCTCATCTTGGGCTGCAAGCTCTAGAAACCTTAACTATGGACATGATATATGCAGATAAAGTGTTATCTCAGTCTCTACTTAGCTTTTGTCTTACAAGTAAAGAATGCTTATATCATATAACAAAAATTGTAACGGAAATCCCAAATCTTAAGTGTTTAAAGCTGTGCGGTCAATATATCGAAAGAATTATTATAAATGATTTTAGCTCCATTGTTGAGTTGAATCTTGATGATAAGAATATGTTTGATTATGAAAGCCTTCCTAGTTTGCTTACCCTGACCTCTTGTGTCAAAGAATTAATATGTTTTTGCAGGACTCTTTATCAGGCAAAACCATAAACTATCTGATCTTGATTCTCTCTAACTTCCATATTCTTATTTATTTATCAGATAGAAAAAGTAGTAACATGTATAATATACTTTGTTTGTAGGTCATTTACATGCTCATGGAATTGGAAATAGTACCCCAGTTTTGTAACCTTTCTATCTTGAGCGTCAAGATCATGACGTTCGGAGAACATTGGGAATGTGTGCTAGTCTTTCTAAAGAGCACCCGAATCTAAAATACCAATATTTAAATATTAACTATTTATAAGATTTATGATTTTAGGTTTTAAGATTTTCTTCAAAAAGTTTTCCGACCCTTAATAAATCCTATTTCCCTAAAATCTAAAATTTAAATCCTAAAATTAAACTCTAATAGTTATTAAAAATTATTAAACCTAAATTCTAAATCCTACAAACCCTAAGTCAATCCCGAACTTTATAATTTTACTACACCTAGATCATAAAATCCTAAAATTTTGAAAGTTGACAAATTTATCATTTATAATGAAAAATAATTTTAGTAAATGAAGGGTATAGTAATATTAAAAAAAATTATTGAATATATAGTAATTAAAAAAAGGTAGTTAAATATGATTGGTAGGTATATAATTTTGGATATAATTGTCATTTTCTCTAAGCTTTATACTTTCGAAGTTGAGACTAACCTTCTAGTAGCATAATTCTAGAACCACAACCATATCCATAAGTCATAACCGAATGAATCGTATTTTTAATACTTTTAAATAATAAAATTCAGATATTATGATAACAATAACATATAAAAGTAAAAGTCTCGTCAAACAAAAAAAGAGAAAGTAAAAATGCTTTTGGATCGGACAAGCTTATCTAATAAACGACTATTAACCTCAAAACGCCTTGAGAAGACCGTAGCCTATAAAAATTCCACTAGCTTCAGTTGATATTACAATCTGTCTGAGATAAAGTGTCTACCCTTTTACTCAAAAAAAAAAAAAAAAAAAAAAATNAAAAAAAAAACTGTCTATCCTTAAAACATAGAAAAAATGTTACCATCTCCCTTTTCTTTCCACTAATTATCATTAGTGAGATGGCTGAATAAGCTTCAACACTATTTACAATCTAAAACATCCAATAACAAATTGGTTATAAATATAATAGGCAAAAAATAAATTATCCATTTAGGAATAGGAAATATTAGTTTCCAATAATTATTATTAGTGAGAGGTTGATTTTCCAATTCAAGTTTTTCGCATATTTTTTACCGTGGAATTGTTGGATAAACTTCAACATTGACATCTAATAACAAGTTGGTTATGGTCCTTACGGATATGATAGGCTAAAATTTTTTATCCATTTATGTATAGAAAAGAGTAGTTTTCATTATTTAAAGAAAATTATCTATTTAGAAATAGAAAATGGTTTTCACTAGAAATAGAAATAGCAAAATTGTACTATGATTATAAATATCTTGATTTAGTTGTGATCAATGGTATGAGTTTTAGTATTTAATTTTGAGTTATTTTTTAAACATAATATAAGAGTTTTTCTTATACACGGCTAAGTAAATTTTTATTTGGTATCAGAGCTTAGACTATTCAATCAAATCATTCGATTTGATATTGTAACTTTGGTGAGAAAGTTACTAGAAGAGATCGAACCATGGGAGACCCTAACCCTCCGCGGACAAAGGAATTGATTCCTTCTTCGATCCAATGTCCTATGCTTTTATCCTCAAACTATACAGTTTGGTCTTTGAAGATGAAAGTATTATTGCGAATCCACAACATATGGAAAACAATTGAACCTGGTTCAATTGAATCCGATAAGAACGATATCGCAACAGAATTGTTGTTCCAATCTATCCCGGAGACTTTTATCTTGCAATTCGGCGAACAAGGCTCTTCTAAAGGGATATGGGAAGCAATCAAGACACGTAATGTAGGTGCAGATCGTGTCAAACAGGCAAGGCTTCAAATGTTAATGGTAGAGTTTGAGCGTTGACACAGAGAAAATTGATAGCTTTGCTGGCAAGCTATAAGAGATAGCCTCAAAATTCGCAGCACTTGGAGAAACGATTGAGGAAACAAAGCTTGTGAAGAATTTCCTAAATAGCTTACTAAGAGGCAAATATATTCATATCATCGCCTCTTTGGAGTAAGTTCTAGATTTGAAAACAATATGATTTGAGGATATCATAGGAAGACTCAAGGCCTATGAAGATTGAATTCTCGATGAGAAGAATCAAGAAGAAACACAAAGACAATTTTTATTGACAAATTCAAGTTTGGCGACATCACGAGGTTGAGGAAACAGAGGACAAGATAGAAGAAGGTTTAATTCACAAGAACGAATAACAGACCAAGATGATCAGAACGGTTCAAAGTAAAAGAAGGATCTATCAAAAGTAATTTGTTATCGCTGTAATAAACCCGTAGACTTCGCCTTCACATGCTCTAAAAGAATACAAAGAATAAAAGAAGCAAATAAAGCGAAGATGGAAGAATCTGATCTAGCCCTTCATATGCATGAAGTAGTATTATTAAATGCAGGAAGACTCAAGGCCTATGAAGATTGAATTCTCGATGAGAAGAATCAAGAAGAAACACAAAGACAGTTTTTATTGACAAATTCAAGTTTGGCGACATCACGAGGTTGAGGAAACAGAGGACGAGGTAGAAGAAGGTTTAATTCACAAGAACGAATAACAGACCAAGATGATCAGAACGGTTCAAAGTAAAAGAAGGATCGATCAAAAGTAATTTGTTATCGCTGTAATAAACCCGTAGACTTCGCCTTCACATGCTCTAAAAGAATACAAAGAATAAAAGAAGCAAATAAAGCGGAGATGGAAGAATCTGATCTAGCCCTTTATATGCATGAAGTAGTATTATTAAATGAAGATATAAAAAAGGGGTGGCCAAACCAAGCAACTTGACTTGAACTGACTTGAAAAAACCTCGATTAATTAGGTTATGGGTTCTCATAGAAGCCCATTTAAGCTGAATAATATATAGCAATTTGGGTTTAAGTTGTTTGGTTTGGTTATTGGATTATTAAATAACCAAAATAAAAAATCAAATCTCTACATAAACTACTAAATATTATATTACAAATTAGCAAAAATAAATGAAATAGTACCTAAATAAAAAAATAAGTATTTTTAGCCGTATATCATTTTGTATATGTAAAAAATACATAATTTACTAGTCACCCTAAAGGTAAGTTAATTGTTTTTTTAGTATTAAAGTCTAAAACCTAATGGCTTAATCTTTATAAAGTCTCTATTTTCTACGTCTTGGTTTCATATATGGGCTCAACAACCCAAATAAACCAATTTCAAACTTAAATAACCCAAATAAAACTTAGATTTAGATTTATTCCGGTCAAATTATTTAAGATCCAAACAACTTGGACTTGGTCCAAAACTTGATCCAAATTTTCGTTACATTCATTTTGGTCATACATTTCTCATTCAAAGAACTTGGACTTGAACCAAAACTTGGATTGTCCAACTCATACCAAAGAACTACAAAAGAGAAGAAGGTATGTGGTATCTTGATATATAATGGAGCAAGTAATGTCCAAGATGCAGTTTTGGTACTCAAGAAATCTAGTGCTCCAAGTAGTGAGGGTTTTACTCGAACATTTTACCAAGAGTACTAGGACATCATGGAGTCAAGATCACTCAAGAAGTGAAGCAATTTTTCAGATTGGGTCTTTTCATATAGAATGGAATACACACAGTTGTGTCTAATTCCAAAGAAATCCAGGAGCTCAATGGAATACATCGTAAGTAAGTTATGCCCCTCCCCCCCCCTCCCCCCCCAAAAAAAGATTTTTGTGGTTCTAAGTGGGACCTTTTAGATTACATTAATAAAATAAAGAATCGCTTTTATGGCTGCTATTATAAACTTTTCTCTTGGGGGTATAATGATTCTTAAGTTCTTTTCATGGTTTTCTTCTCTTTTATCTACTTTGGTCATTGCTTTCAAGAAAAAAGTTTGTAATCTCTGCACTCTAGAGAGGGCTTTTAGAACCCTACTTTGATTAATATGATTGCAATTTTCAGCGCCTGAAGGCCGAGCTGGAGAAGGTCTCACGTCAAGCGAGGAGAGACGTCAAAGGGAGTCTTGGCCTGAAGCTGGAGAGTGTCAAGTCATATGTGGCTGATCTGAATGGCTCGCCTCTCGACCGTCGAAGCATGTCCTGCGACCAACGACGAAGTTCGGCTCGCAACTCACTTCTACCATGTCCATCCCGCGACCCGGCATCGACCTTGGCTCGCGCTTTCCCTTTATGAATCATCACGCGACCCACTCGGATATACGGGTCGCTCCCTCGTGTGTTCCGCGACTTGCATGAATCACGGGTCGCACAAAGATACCTGCGACCCAAGTCATATCTAGCTCGCGGCTTCATGTCTAAAGTCTTGTTCCACGACCCATGAGCTGTGTGGCTCACCGTTCGCCTATGCATCATGTACATTTGTCCGGCGAACAAATTTTCGCGACCTGCGAACGTAATCTAGGTCGTGACTAAGTCTCGAATGAGTTCCCACGACTCAACATCTCAACTGGCTCGTCATTCACTCATAAAACGTATTCCATGTAACATGCATGGGTCGTGAAGACAACGTCAATCATCGAGGTTCAATACCATTTCGTGGATCGTATCAAACATTTCAGTTTCAACAAGAACTAATGATCCACGAAGTAACATTTCATTATACGATCGACAAAGATCTCAATAGTTACACTCTTTTTCCATTGGTAAGGTTTTTCCCAAGGTGGTTTTCCTTGCTAAGGTTTTTAACGAGGTAGCTATCCAAACACATACGATTCACAAGATTATCAAACAATCGTGTGAATCCAGAAACATTTTCAACAAGCTAAAATCGTCCGATATTCCATCATGGGCCGATATCCGAGCCAAGCCTTTCAATAGATCATACTAGAAGATTCGTGAAGATTTGAGGACTTATCCATGAAAAAGGAAGTCTTTCTTCGGTTTACGATGAAAAGGAAAGCTGACGTGGGATCAACGGAGAAATGGAAACTCTCCGATTCACATCGGAGAAACGGAAGTTATCAAAGATGCAGTCTACGAAGAAAAGGAAGGAAGCCCATTATAAACTCTATGACCTAGGACGGTTTAGCCGAGAGTATAAATATCTTGCTTAGCATAACTCATAATGTATCTTTTCACATTTTAGCCTCTCGAACCCTAGAGAGCTCTAGCAATAAAAATCGTGTTCATTTATTCTTTGTCTTTTCTGCCGTTCAGTGTTCTGTCTTTAAATTCTGTCCGAGTTTTTCTGTTTTCTTCGCTGTAATCTTTACAAGTGATTTGTACAAAAAGATAGTCGACGATACCTTAAAAGTTTTGTATTTACAAGTTTGTGGTTGTGTAAATTTTTGTACACACAGTCTTGTCCCCTGAAGCTTCTCCAGTCAGGTCTCCTGCGGCCGAGGTCCCGAAAGCCAATGATCAAGGTGTTGCCAAGGAGACGGCCGAGGGTGGAGTTGAAGAAGTGACAAAAGGTGTTCACGAGGAGGCTTCCGAAGTTGACGCTACTGCCGAGTAGCAGTTTGATTATGTTTTCTTTTGATTTTCCGTTTATGTAGCTCTATTTTGTCGAAGGCAAGTACAATGCCTGGACGGCTTTATCCAAAACTGTGTTGTTTTATTTATGGAATCATTTTGAGAATTAATTGCGACTTTTTCTTTTACGTTTAAGACTTGTGAATGCGTATGGGCCGAGCATTGAATCATGTCTGTTAGCTTGAGTAAGAGTTAAGATTGCTCAAATATGTAAATAGACCAACATTTAAGACGAGTTGAGTTTAAGTAGTGCACGTTTGAATATAGACAAGGTTATGTAAAAGACCTAGGTAGTACTTTTATGTTTAAAATCATCATTATGGCTAGTAATGACGAGTAGCGTGTAGCTTTCTAAGAAAAAATGACTAAAGCAAAAGATGTTGAGCATGTATTATGGTTAGTGTCCTGACCGTAAGGGAGGAAGTTTAATATGACACCCGTGGCGAGCAATGGTGGTAAAGCGTATATGCCAAACTTGGAAGTTGTGCTCAAGCAAGAAATTGCCGAGCAAATAAGGTGTATTGATATACTCCCACCCCCCACCCCCCCCNCCCCCCCCCCCCACCTAAGGAAGGGGGCTAGCTGGACCCATCCAAAGATGGGCTGCCTACGTACCCTATGAAGGGATAAGGCGAGCCCGTAGTTCAAGTTCAACGCATGAGCTGATGTTATTTTTTTAAAGCATGGTGTACTAATGATAGTCATTTTTAGATGTTAAACATTCCAGGATCGCGTATTTACCATGCCGTCCATTGCGACGAGCTCATAGAAATAAGGCTTAACGACCTTAGTAATGCGGTAAGGACTCTCCCAGTGTGCGCCGAGCTTCCCATCGTTTGGTTCGGCCATGTTTTGGAAAACTTTGCGCATGACAAGCTCTCCTTCATGAAAACAGCGAGGAGGAACGTGGGAGTTTTAGTACCGAGCTGCCTTTTGCTGATAGTTTTAGAGGTAAACAAGCGCTCGGTCTCCTTTCTCGTCGAGGAAATCAAGTTGATCTAGTTGCATAACGTTGTTGAGCTCTTCATCTCTCGGAGCGAGTTGACGACGAAGTCCGGAGAACCTCATCTCGGCTTGAATGACGCACTCAGAATCATAGACGAGGGCGAAAGGAGTCTCGCATGTAGGACGCCGAGGAGTTGTTCGATGTGACCAGAGAACTCCATATAATTATTCGGCCCACTTTCCCTTCTTGGCGTCGAGCCTTTTCTTTAATCCATCGATGATCGTTTTATTGATTGCTTCGGCCTGGCTGTTGCCTTGTGGGTAACGCGGTGTAGACTTCGTGAGACGGATCTTCTATTTCTCGTAAAATCATTCAAACTGAGCCGAAATAAACTGCGATCCATTATCCGTAATGATTTCATAAGGGATCCCATGCCTGCAGATGATAAACTTCTAGAAAAATTTATCTACTTGGGCATCCTTAATCTTAGCGTAAGACTCAGCCTCGACCCATTTGGAGAAGTAATCAGTCAAGACGAGGAGTTGAGCATAGGACCAACGATATCCATAGACCAACGCATGAGCGGGTAAGGGGATGAGACTGATGATAGTAGCTCGGCAGGCTGGTGCAGCATCGGGGCATGTCTCTGACATTTTTCACACTTAACAGCAAATTACTCGCAGTCTTTTAGCATTGTTGGCCAGAAGACACCGTGGGTCTTGATTCTTAAAGCTAAACTCCGATCACCATAGTGGTTGCCGCACGATCCATCATGGACTTTCTACATGACACAACGAGTTGCCTCTCCTTGGATGCACCGGAGAAGTGGTCCAGAAGTTGCTCATTTGTAGAGTTGCCCTTCGGCAATATCTGGCGGCCTGGATTTTAAGTTTGCGAGCTGCCCATTTGTCTATCAGGAATACTGTCCGTGATAAAATACGTAAGCATGGCTATCCAAGCCATATCGCACCCGTACGGGGCGAAGTCGGCTCCTCTTTGGTTGAGTTTCATGGGAATGGGATTGGCTTCCTCGGGTAGAGGGCTGACTAGTGCTACTTGAGAAGTGATCTGTATGCTTGTAGTCTTGATGAGTTCTACTGGGATGACTCGACGAAAGTCAGAGGCCGATGCTGAGCCGAGGGCGGCTAGGGCATCTGCCGATGAGTTTTCGGACTGCGGGATCCGGGTCAAAGTAAATTCTTCGAAGTTTGACGCGAGGGTCCGAACGATTTCCAGATAAGCTTTCAGTATGTCGTCACAAGCCGAATAATCCCCAAGAAATTGGTTGACGACGAAATGTGAGTCGCAGAAAGCATGGAGTCGTCTGATCTCCATTCTATGAGCTAATCGCAGTCCAGCGATGAGGGCTTTGTACTCAAACTCATTGTTGGAGGCTTCAAAATTCATGCGGAAGGATGGGTCAATGAGCTCTTCGTTCGGTGCAGTGAGATAGATTCCAATTCCAGAGCCTTGTTTAGAGGACGACCCTTCCGAATGTAGGGTCCAAGTAGGATGTCGTTCCTGAATATGGGTTTGCTCGGCCGGTTCCATCATTATCCCCGCCGAGCTTTTGGAAATCTGTGATGCCGAGGTGATGTCGACTTGGTCCGCCAAGGAACTGCCTGCGTCGGGTGCCGAGGGAATATCTTGGGACACTTCGACTGAAGCCGAGGAAACGTCTGTGGTCAATTTCTCAGTGAAATCGGTTAAGACGAAGTCGGCAAGGACTTGTGCTTTTGTTGCGGTTCGAGGTTGGTACTCTATATCGTATTCGTTGAGTTCGATGGCCAACTTGGCGAGACGCCCAGATTGATTGGGCTATGTGGGATCGCACGTAATGGATACGCGGTGAGTACAATGATCGTGTGAGATTGAAAATAAGATATGGGTTTCTTGCCGAGACGACGACTGCGAGGGCGAGATTTTCCATCATCGGATAGCGTGTCTAAGCACCAGTCAGAGACTGACTAACGTAGAACACTGCTCCCTGCTTCTTGTCCTCTTCTCTGATGAGAACGCTCCTGACTGCCGCTGTTGAGACACCGATGTTCAGAAACAAAGGTTCTCCATCTACCAGTTTGGATATAACTGGAGGAGTCTTCAGATACTTCTTCAGTTGTTGAAAAGCGATTTCACACTGTAAGTGTTGAGTGGTTGGTTGGATTGAGATTCATGTTGTAAATGTTGAGTTTCTGAAAGCACTCAGCCAGGTGGATGGCGTGGTCGTTGCCCTTCAGAGACTTCACTAGCATGTCGTCGATGTACACTTCCATAGTCTTGCCGATCTTCTTTGCAAACATCTTATTGACTAAACGTTGATACGTAGCTCAGGCGTTCTTTAGTCCAAACAGGATCACTTTCTAGCAATAGATGCCTCGGTCGGTAATGAATGTTGTCTTTTCGCGATCATCGGGATGCATGAAGATCTGATTATAGGTAGAGAAAGCATCCATGAAGCTTAGGAGTTCGTTGCAGGCGGTAGTTTCAACAAGACGATCGATATGAAGAAGCGGGAAGATGTCCTTGGGGCATGCCTTATTCAGGTCGGTAAAGTCCATGCACACTCGCCACTTTCCGATCTTCGTTTTAACGACCACCAGGTTGGCAATCAAGTCTAGGAATTTGGACTCCATTATGGATCCAAATTTAAGCAGGCGTTCGACCTCGGCGTTGACTGCTGCAGCTCGTTCGTCCCTTAGCCTACGTCTTTTTTGCTTGACCGGTTTGAAGGAAGGGTCGACGTTGAGCTCATGACATGTCGTGTCCATGATTATGCCAGACATATCCTCGGCTACCCAGGCAAATGTGTTAACGTTTTTTTTGAGTAGTTTGCTAATCTGTGATCGAAATGGGTCTTTGAGTCCACTGCCGATCCCTACGCAATGTTCTGGGTGCTTGTCGTCAACTGGTACAGATACTACAAAGTCTTCGCTTTTTGGCATTTCACGAGACTCCGCGATCTGTAATTGCTATAAAGTGATCGACAACTGTTTGTCATCATCACGGTTTGTTCGACTCTTTTTTGCCTCAGTCTCAGGCTTTTAGTCGGTTACTGGTTGCCGGAGCTTGTGTTCGGCCAGCAGACAGACTCTGGACTCTCGGTGACTTCCTTGGATTGTCCCGATCCCCATCGTTGTCGGAAATTTTACGCACATGTGATAAGGAGACGGGACGGATTTCATCGCGTTCAGCCAGGGTGTGTGGGGTATCACGTTAAAGATGGCAGGATGGTCGGCCACAGAGAAATCCACGATTTTGGTCACGCCAAATGCTTGAACCGTTAGCTTAATCGTACCCAGCGTCATTGTCGTCTCCGCTGATAAGCCTGTCAACGGTTTCGGGCTCGATGAGATACGGTGAGGGGGATGCTCATACGCTGGATGGTTTCCTGAAATGTGACGTCTACCGTACTTCCCGTGTCGATGGTTTGGAATGTTGTGGTCGGCTGCCACTCTGGACACGGAGTCGGCCTGCCGTTGGAAGGCCTTGATGGATGAAACAGTATTAAACTGCGATCCACCCATGATCATATTGATCCGAGGCCAAGGTCCTCACTAATGGTCTTCTTCCTCGGCTTTATCGCGTTTTGCTAGATCATTTCGCTGTGGAAGAGGACGGGGGTCGTCCTTCTTCGCCCTGGGAAGTCTTTGACGCTGAGACCTCCCAATTTTCCCTCGGCCAAGCATTTGGCCAGGAGGGCCCCTAGAACTTTGCAGTTTGCAGTGTTATGCCCTTTGTTCTGGTCATGATCGCAGAGAGTGTTCTCGTCGTAGGCGCTCTGGAGAAGCCACTGGTTGGAATGACCTCGTCCTCGGCCGCCCGTTCGGCCTTGACCTCGGTTGCGACCTCGGCCAAGGGTCCTTCCGGGTGTATCCTCCACGTAGTTACACTCGCCATCTTCTGGATAGTGTACGAGATATTTATGAGAACAACCCTGGGATGGTCCCTCATGGTCGATGTAACGCCCGATTGCTGTCTTCGTTCGTGTCATTGGTTACAGCTCGTCGAACTTCCTTGTTTGGTTTGGAGGGTTAACATCTCCTCTTCGTCGGCTATGTACCATGTCACTCACTGAAGAGCTTCTTGGACGGTGACCACTGGCCGCTTTGCCAAAGATCGGCGAATTTTGCCCGTGAACATCTGTGCCTATGTCAAAGCTTCAAGTGTGGCCTCGTCTCCCATAACGTCAATTTGTGTTAGGGTGGACTTGAACTTGACTATGAAGTCACGGAGCGATTTGTTCTATCCCTGTCAAATGTTCCACAAATCTTTTCCGGTCGGCTCGGTTCCTGCTAGTATGACATACTGCACTAGAAACTCACTTTGGAGCGTATCGAAGTTCCCGACCGAATATGGTTAAAGTTTGATGAACCATCGCAACGCTGCTCCGTCGAGATGCTCGGCGAACAGAAGGCAAAGCCCAGCGTCTAGTTGTCATGGCGGGAATTTCTCTCGGTTCATAGCCATATGGAAAGCCGCAAGGTGAACCTTTGGATCAGTGAATCCCTTGAAGACCGGGATTTTCATCTTTCCTGGATCGAGGATATTCACCGCTGTGATTACAGGAGTGAATGACGTTCTCCTTGCTTCCTCTAGCATGCGGTCAATCACCGAGGCTGAGGATGTTGCTCGGTTAACCTGGGATTGGACCGCCTTAAATCCATCTTGATTCCTAGCAATCATTTCTCTCATCTCTGCCATCTCGGCATGGAGGTCTCGATGTTGGGGTCCTCGTAAACGTCTTGATTGTCGTTGGAGATTGTGACTTCATTGGCATCATCTTGAGGACCGGGGCCTTGCTCTCCGTTAGGGCCGAGGATGGTTTTGTCCTTGGATCTCTGTCTGGGCTCGTCTTTGATGGAAAATCTGACCTACCTAATCACTTAGGGACTATCAGTTTC